>CM040406.1:20634267-20736322 GCA_022702515.1 Ilyophis sp. 1 JC-2022 | reverse complement strand
CCTTGGCATGTGCAATCAGGGAATTCAGGTATTTATAAGACTATAAACTGATATGCCTGAGGCGCATCTCCGCAGGAAAGGGGTAGCTTCTTAGCTGCTCAGTAACACAATGCCCAATAGGGGCGTGGCAAGATGGCATAAATTAGATAATGTTTGATGAGTGTTGTGCATAGGACCTGTTATGGACTCCCACTCCACCATCGCTCCTTGTCGCCAAAATCCAGATCGATATTTGCTATATTTTCAAATAAAATACGACCAACTGTTTTATAGTACTTCATGAGTATTTTGTAATTAAACGTTTTTTATACAAGATATAGAAAAATATGTGCCATAGACTGGATGCTACTTTACGGTAGGCTCTATACGCATTGTTTGGCACGAAATCTGTACACAAAGGACCACAGACCCCGACTACGGTGTGTTAGTCTGTGGTCCGTGACAGTAGTTCAAAGACATTTAGGTCCGTTTGTACTGTTTGAATAAATTAATATAATGTTCACTAGGGTCATTGACAATTTTCCAATTGAGTCAGGACATTTGATTGCTGTCATTGTGACTATACTTTCTTTTACTGTAGGGAATTGCTGACCTACGAAATGCCTTTGCACTTGTGCTTGTATTGTAGTTCTTGGAAAAGGTATTAGACAAGGTCACCAACGTAACTAAAGTCAGCACTAGACAGGATATTCTCAATTTTATATCGCTTTTGAGATGACTAATTTCAACATCTATAGATAGTACAGCACAGAGAGGTAAGGCCACCGTTCCCTTGACATAGTGGATCCCACGACCTATCCGAAAACAGGCATGTAACTCTTACTTTAAACGTTGATTATAAAATAATATATTTTGAGGACGCATTATAGTATTATTGATCATAAACTTGTAAGATTTTTATATCATATATATGATGGCAAAAATTACACTAAGTCTAGACGATTTGACGTTATCCTGTCATGACAGCAGATTTTCGCGTCATTTTTAGTGACTTCCATTTCAATTATTCAGTCCCCTGACGCGACCAAAAATGCACCATGCGATGCCATTATTGCAAACCAAATAATAGTTAAAATTTCATTTGATGTTATTTCTATTACTTATCATTTCTAATGCATAGAGGTAAAATTAGAATGATAATTAGCAAATACACGTTTTTGATTGATTACTCACTGACACGGAACAAGAACAGGTTGCGGATGTCTGGAACAAAAGTTAATGTTTACACTCCTTTTTCAAAACCAGCTGCCACTACATACATGTGAGCGCATAATAGAGGCAGTGAATTTTATGAGATAATTGGTTCTGTACTTCTACCACTTTTAGTTGAACGGATAAAATTTGGGGGTATTATCTGCTATCGGCAGACGTTGCGCAAATACTCGCCCCTTTTGTCCATAAGTTCCCTTTAACGGGCTCACACATTATTGGACCGTTAAACATACAAGATAACATACATAAATAATTTTTATCTTGGTCGAATTTTAGCCTGCCCAGGCATCAGATGTCTGTAACCAACAATATTCAACAGCTCTTGATCAACTAATTGCGTACATAGGAATTTTGGGGGTGGGACTAGATTTGCTGTACAATTATGCTGTAACCAGAATGGAATAATGGTTGGTTGAACTGGACTGTAAGTCAAAGGGGTTTAGAGTTAGGGAGTCACTGTATAGAAATGATACACAATTTTATGACACAAAGAAAAATGTATAACATAACAAAACACAAAAAACAAAAAACATATTTATTGACATTTGTTATACAGATAATTAATTTCAGGAGTTGATAATCAAGAAATGTAAATGGGGACGGTTGCGAGATTACACCCGTTTACGGTTAACTCCGGGTTCTCACAGGCCACTGAAACTGCCACATGCAAAAATGTGTAGATCATCTTATTCATGTTTCTGCCTGCAACCTCTCAGTAAAGGGAGGTCTCCGTCTGCTCACGGTTTTTGTAGTTGCTGGATTTTAAAATATCGCTATATTACCTGTGTACCCCACTAAATTAAAATTTCGAACTTTTCCATCCGTCCAGCAGCTCCAATACTGTAGAGGTTGCAAGGTGAAACGACTCAAACACACACACACACACCACAACACATAATGAACCACTGATCGGCGTCATGTAAGTCGTACTGACAGAAACTTACGGAATGTTGTATCAAAGAACTCACTCTGATAAATCAAACATTCATAATTCACCATAAATTATGATATCATATTATTAGAAGTATTCGAAGTACATTGCAATTTTGGCTGGTGACCACACTCTTTGCCGTACTTATGCGGAAACTTGATTTACAATTCTCACGTAAGTCTGTCTCAGAAACTTAGCACTTGAAGAGGAAATGCCAATGGAGTTTCAGGAAAATCATTTCCCACTTTCATATACTATTGGCGCTAGGAAAAGCCGATTCAATTGTAATACACTGTTGGTATCTTTCCAAAAATAATATTTACACCCGACTTTCCCGGCTAAAGGCAAAGGATCTCTACGGAACAGGAAATACATTCGTGCCTTTTTTTTTAACTGGGAGAAAAGAGAAATACTGCGTGTGACATATTGTACAGCAAAATTAAATAACTGATACATTACTGTCCATGCAGAATCCACTCAAAATTGCCTCAAGGAACGATGGAAAATCTGACTCAAATGACACAAATACACAGCTGATAACACCCATGGAATACTCTCCTAACGTGGGCTAGCAACTATCGAGACTTTAATTATAACTCAGTACAGCGAATGAGTTTGACAAAAAACCAAACCAGAGCGCGACAACAAATCTAAAAGACAAAATAATACAATTTCAATTCTTTACTTTGCACATATGTATTACACTGATTCTCCCAGGTGCTTTGGATCTTTTTCACCGGCGGCAGCTGTTCCCCTTTAGATATGTCTGTAACGCAGTTTGCACCTCCTTTGTTTCCAGTGGGATAAACAAACATCACCAGTCTTAATCTATGTTGGATTTTTAAAAAGCAAACAACTGTACTTTTTACTGATTAGGTTGTATTCGTATCGCATGTAATCTTTCTATACAACACAATTATCATCAGTTTGGAAGAGTAGCACAGACCTACTCAAGTTGATCACCCACTTTTGAGTAACAAGATATTTAGCCTTGTTGTGTATTCAGACAGTGACATGTTCACGGGTGTTAATGTATCCCTTCGAGGGGACTCAGGCCATTACCTAAAGAGGAAGTACATATGATTGCTAGAGATTGGAGGAGAAGCAACACTAAAGTTCAAATGTAGTATCTTTTCAGCATAATTTTCAATTTCTGGCAGCTAGATTATATTTGTATCAGTTGCATAATCGGCTTCGTTACCCAGACTCAGCAAACTTCATTTTTGATGTTTAATCTAGTCTTGCAACATAAAACCCTACCACTGCTCCTACCAATTTCTTGGTTTTTCGCTGGACCAGCCTGTTGCTAGGTCTGTAGGGCAGAAAGTTTTAAGCACTTTGAAAGCATCAGTTCATTTGTTTCCCAGCTCAAATAACAATTGTTCTGTATTTTAATCCCAAACCCGTTATTGCAAGCCTTTTTGAGCATATCTTGATAGCAAAGCCGCGGACTGGTCTTGACCAACGTCTATAAGATGATTATATTCCATGCTAGTATATGAAGAGCCATAAGTTATCACAATACATTTAGATTGTGTTCACAGAACTTATACAAGCAGTTTATCTAGAGGCCAGTAATGGGCACAAGGCTTATCAGAGCGCTCTTGCGTTCACTTGGGAACCGAATCATAGGAACAAAAGCCTCACTCAATAACTGTCTTTCCTCATACCAGCAACGGGTTTGCGGAGAGAGTACAGTGAGTAGGCACCGATTGCTTCTGTGGGTGATTCCGCGGTGTGCGATGGTAGGGGAATGGTAAAACCGCATTACATACAGCATGCGCAGAGGTTCTTCACATAGTGGCTTGCGCAGTGAAGATTTAGAAGGTAACAGCTAGAGAGTGGGTGTTCAGCGACAAATGGATGTAGTTATCAGGGGGTTGCTAAAAAAAAACATTATATAACGGCTGTGAGAACGCAGAGCGTTCAAGAAATGAGCGCCGGCGCCATCCACACGAACATACACACATACACGATTTGTATCTAACCTTCACAATTTCTCAAATGAGGCCCGTTTCCAACGAGTTTAAGGATTACCTTTGAAAGCCGTCTTAAGTTATTGTTCAAAACACTAGCAGTTCAACCAGTCAGTGTCGCTCAAATATTAATACTATTGGAAATCAACTCCTTAGTACTTTACTAAATTTTCTCATCAGACGTCTAATCACCAAACAGTGATTCATACATTATTATATAAATCAACAGAGATTGTTTTGCAGTATTCGACAACTACAGAACATAGGAAATACAACTTACACAGTAGATTAGTGCATTTGTTTCGGTGAGATATTTTACAACAAGTTTTCATTATATCATTTCTATTATTAAACTCAGTAATCTATATCAGGCATCCCGTGTTATTAACAATAACTTTAGGGAAATGTTATTATGGTTCATACCGGCAAGTATTAGGCTCCAGATAAAAATATTCAACTAACTGCAACATGATCAATACCATCTGAACTTTCTCTTATATTGTCCAATGACACTCCCCCATTCAGAAATGAAATGAATAAATATCACTGAGATTGTGTTAGACCATTTGATATGATAGATCCACATCCCCCCCAGGGAACCACCATACTTCAACACCAACTTACAAGAGTATAGTGATCCAAAAAAAGTGCTGAAGTCTAATCTTCAACCATCATCAAATACTTCATATATGGGATTCATTCACTTATATGTCTGTGTGTTTATACAAACCAAACTCTTGGTACGAAAACTTCATGTGATTTATCATTGTTTTGTACATGTGCTAAGATTTTATGGTCCTTTCTTAGTAAGCACCTACACTGCTGGATACATAAGATGTATAACCTTACTATCACACTGTGCACTTCTGCATGCAAGAGACCGTTATGTGGCTAAAAGAGTGACTTAGAACCTCTCGCGTAGCCTTTTTTTCTATTATTTTATGGTAGCCCGGCACAGAGGTTAGAAAGTGCGTCTATGGGCTTTTAGCAAGCAATACTGGTAGCACGAGAAGATATAGATAATAAGCAAATCTGTCACTGGCAATCTACATCTGAAAATGCATCTGTGTACTATTTTCAAAGGAGTGGCGGACATTTTTAAACTATATAAATACTCTAGATACCACATTGACAGCTTCAGGGGAGAATTCATTCAGTGAGAATTTATTATTTGTCAGTCGAGTCAGGGTAACCTAATTTACAAAGGTATTCAATTTATCATTCGTTTGATTAATCCATTTCATGTATTTACCCAGTCATGAACCTGACTACATCAGAGAAAAAAAAAAATCTGAATCTTAAGAACTTTTTTGTTGTTGCTTTTTTAATCTGTGGAGCCCTTTTTTTAATTATATATTAGTAATTTTGAAAGCTATTAATTAAGATTATTTAGTAAGAGGGGGGGCCCCTTCATTTCCTCGTTGCAATGTTTCAAACTTTGCATATACATTAGACATTTTATCTCATCACAAGTAAGTTGGACACTTTGGTTGTGTTCCTGTTACATACATCACACCACGCCACACACACACCATTATATGAGTAAACACCGGGCAGGAGGATTTTAATTTCATCCGAATCACCTCTTTCTATGCTGGGCATCGGTTGCTGAACCAAGCTGTATCAGTTTGTACAAGAAAACAAACCAAGCACTGCTAAAAACCCTATAGTATTCCAGAACAACAGAGCATTGCTGCCTGTGTTTTCCAATACTGACGTTGGCTATTACGTTCCATTATGTAGATTTAACCCTGTTGTGTGTCACACATATATGTCCGGCGCAGAATAATGAAACAATGGTTATGTATAGCAATACCACAGACTTCCTTTATAAACAAAACTAAATAAAAAAACACACAAAAAAAAGTGCTGAAATCACATCTCTCAAAGGGAATATAATGTGTTCTCACACACCAAGCAATCCGTTTAAGAAGAACCCAAATTTTTATGGGGACAAAAAAATCCCACAACCTTACAATAATGAAAGGAACAAAGAAAAAAACAATTTCGGAGCATATCCTTTCCGACCGCCTCCATCTTGTTTTTGAATCCCATTTAAGAGTTCCTCATGAAGCTTCAGAAATTATCGTAACGGCGAGGTCCTTTCGTCCATTTTTTCTTCAGGGAGTCGCATGAAAAATTTGCTCCATATCCACTCCCGGCACGGTACGAACAAAGGAATCGTTATTTTAATTATACAAAAACCAAAAATACAAACTATATATAATATCAATATAAAATGGTTTGTTCTGTATATACGAGAGGGCCATATGCTTGAAAACCAACACATTTGTCTCTTTCATTTGTTTGTTTGCTTGTTTTCATTTCAAATGTTTTATCCCAGATGCAGTCGCACCTATGATTTCTATCGGTGCAGGTATCGTCTGTCTTCCTGGTGGCGGCTCGGGGCTCGGTTTGCAGTCAGGACCTGGATGCCAGGCCATTGTGGAGATGCATCATCTGCGCCCTCATGCACTGGGATGCTGCACATGATCTTTCCTCTGGTGGCCCACTAAGGTGATCCCCAAGCTCATTAACATCCCTACAGGAGAGACCGCAATCCTGGTCATTAATCACTGCACCACACCACACAGAGCCAAATAATGTCATAGATTTATTGGGCTGCGGGTTAAACCTACAGAATAATACCGCTCATAATTAACCATCTACCCACTCCTATTAACTAGTACCACATTTGTTTAGTTAAAGCTATGTTGCCAAGATAAGATTTAATGATTTGGCTTGAAAACCTCTGGAATACTGCCAGGCTAAAACAGATTATGTTTGCCTCTGGTTTCATGAATACAGCCAACGGCTTTTTTTTTTTTTCAAAGCTTGGGTTTCAAGAGACAGAGTATAACTGCTACGAATACGTTATTCTATTAGAAATAACCAGCTTAAATCACATTTTGCACACTGCAGCACATGCTCAAATATTGCTGTATGTATTTTGTACATGAAATACAAATAAAGCATATGTAAAATGTGACTGAAATAAATATGGATGTATAACACAGGACAATATTCTCAGCTCATCCAGACAATGATTGAATCTGCCAATACAGCAGCTTCCTTTACCACGAATAAGAACGATGTTTATAGGTCAGTGGGCAGCTATGTGTACTCAAAATTTTACAAGCTAGCAGGGCATTTGTTACTCAGTAAATATTTTTTCATTTTTTATTATTAGTTATATCAATGTATTGGCATTTCATTCAAGCTATAAAACATAACTCTACGTGATCGGGGGTGAGGTCCAAATGTATTTAGCTAAATTTATGATTTTGTTGTGATCAGACAGTCACTGATTCAAAGTTGATGACGGCTTCACCCACTCGTTGTAGTTCATGCAAATCTCTATTAATAGATAATCGGCTAGAAACTGGCAACTAACAAACAACAAAACTTGTCCACATGGACTTCTGCCTGCTAATAATTAAATAAATCAAAGTGTTAGGAAGCCAGTGAGTTCATTTAAAGGTATGATCCACATGGGTTACACGGCAGATGGGTTTCTTAAACTCAGCAGTCATCCTCGCCACAGAGTCAAAATGAGCTGTACCCCGCCGCTCGTGCCAGTGTTTCTTTGTATCTTTCCCATTTTTTAATGGCTTCCAACCAATCTTCAACGAATGGACTGTTAGCAAAAGTTTGGTGTGTTTCGGGTCTAAAAGGGGGCTAATTTGGCCTGAGGGACAGAGGGAAGGAAATTCAATTGTATACGTTGGATTCTTTCATACAAAAAAAACACACACAGAAGGGCCTGACAAATTTCACAAGTCAGAACAGGTTGTATTTACGGGTACAAAAATAATAAATTATTATGCACATAATCTCTCAAGGCCGCCTAATTCATCCCCCAAAACCGTTTCAAGTTTAGATCAAACTATAGGAGTAACATTAAAAACGTTTTTTTTTTGTTGAAATGGCAAGTACGACGTGACAAATTCCTGGTAAATCGCCTGGAGATAATATACATATAACATTCATTTATAAATTTATTATAAATATTTATGGCTATTAGGGTGGCATAAATTGGGGCTACTTCAGTAATTAACTTCAGACTGCAAAAAAACATTTGTGCAGTCATTATCATCTCCGCCATTATTAATAAGGTGCTTGGAAATTTAAATCATTTATAAATGATAGCGTTTTAAAATTTTCCAAAAAAAAGTTATTAAAAAGATAATTAAAAACAAAATAAAGGCTTTTTTTCCTAACAAAAAAAATCCTTTGTGTGGCTGCAGCAATTGGTACAACCTAGGTCTTCATTATAAAAAAGTTTATCACCTTATTTACCTTTGTTTTTTCCTTTTTTTGGTCCTTATTTTGGATAGATCCCTCTTGCCTCCAAATGAGCTCACCCATGTTTTGAGACACGTTTTAAAAGGTAAGAATGAAGCCTTTAAATACACGTTTACCTCCTCACAATAATATAAAAAAAAAAAAAAAAATAATGTTTTACTGGAAGTCCTAAACTCCTGTTTTCTTTTTTTTTTGAGCCCCACATTCTCCAATCTAAGGCATTTAGACTTTGACAGAAAATATATTTTAATTCGAAAAAAATGTCATTGTGGTTTCCAACAAACTTTAAAGTACAGGACACTCATTACCATAAGTTGATTTAAAAGTTGATAATTTTTCTTAGATTTAATTACATAGCAGATAAACTTGAATTGACACAGGCACACAGGCAGACAGGCCTGGTCACCCTGCTAATGTTAGGTTTACAAAAAGATGAAAAATTATTATTAGTGTGTACCAAACAATGACGATCTTAACTCTCCACCCTTCTCAGCAATAAAATGTCTTTGAATTTCAGTTAAATTACTAACTAGCATCAGAAAACAAAGGCGAATGAATTAATATCTATGTGTTTCCATTACGAGGCTGACCAGATGTCCTTTTTTTCCCACGAACATTTTATTCCCTTTTTGGACCCGAAAATATCCATCCAGGGGATGTCCGCAGTGTATTACGATTATCTTGTACCTTAGACCATAAATAAACAAACCAATTTGCCATTGTAATAATGTTAATGTCTGCCTCACGCCCTTTTTTTGAAGTCCAATATATGGTCTACCATATTCAATTCACATGCAATTATTTTACTCTTCGTTTGCTATGGTGATCTCTGCACTTACGAAGCTATTATTTGTGAGGAACATAGCTCGGCACTAGCACCTTAGTTAGTGAGTCAAGGTTACGGATGAATGTCGATTGAATTCAACACCAAATATACACTAAAAAAACCTTGTGCATGTCCCTACTGGGGTTTTTAAAAGAGTTGGTATTCCGAATCATTTTATCCAGGACAATTAACTATCTATCATAACTTTGGCCGTTCTCCACCCTGTCTTTTTGCCAAACAGTCCAGCATCAGGTTTGGTGGTAGCCCAGGGGGACAGTCTCATTGGTGCAGGGAAGACGGTAGCCTTCCTCTCATTGCCTTTTATCACCTAAAAGAAGTGAGGAAAACATACAGTTAGGGCTTGCCATTGCATGTATAAATGCACAACGAACAGTAGGTTCAGGTTTCAGCAAGTAATTGCACTTTTTTTTTGATAATTAGCATGGGAAAAATAAGTAGGTTACCCATGCTGTTGTTTGCTTGCTTATTAAAAATAATCTCCAGCACAAGGTCCCAGGCCCACACACTCCAAATGAGTGAATCCAGAGGAACAGCAGCGGGTAAATATCTTTGAATGAAGATCGTAATTAGTCCAACGAAAACAAATGTCCTTGTCTATAGAAGCAGTGGAAACATTGGTGCATTTTGAAATTTTTTTTTTTAAATCTTCCAGGAGGGTTTGCCCCCCCCCCCCCCAGATAGTGGCATGAGTGTTTTATTTTATGTTACTATCTTTATCCCTTGTGATTCTCAGCAGCACTGGAAAATATGGAACATAAAAAGTGATGGTAAAAAATGGTAAAACACGAAGAGCGGAAATCACAAGATATTACCTGCGCTTATAATCTGCAACATAACATGGCGGTATCCCTCAATTCTCAATAAATATTTCAGAACTCAGGGTTTCCGTTGATACAATGGACTAAATTACCCCATGCTACTATAGATCAACAAATAAATTAATTAATACATGGATGAATAATAAATCAAATCAAATACATGTTGGTACCTTTATATTTGACAAGCATGTGAACGTATACGACTTATGTACTCATTGCAAATTTGTTATTCATTGACAGACACTACTGAAAATGGGCGATATCTGTAGTTTCTTGAATCCTGTGAATTTTACATTCCAGTCACACATGTGCTTTGAGCAAGCGTACTTAAACCTGAGTTGCTTCAGTAAAGAAGGGACCAGTTGCTTTAAATGCAATAATAAGTACCAGCTCTGAGCCATTCAAGTCAGTGCAGATACGGGGTCTCCTCTCTCTCTCTCTCTCCTCAGATAGATAACGTAACAAAAAGCACATCACACATAGGCACTGCACTCATGGAACTTGGATAGGGCCAAACTAGCAGAGTCATTTTCAAATGTCAGTATAATGGAGGTCATGGAAATGTTCGTCTGTCACAGTTTATCTTAAACAAATACAATAAGAGTGCCGCACTTGCCTCAAATTTTACAAGCCACACTGAGTTTGTGAATCTACACTGAATATGAATATTGAATTTACATTGTTAAAACTTGTTGTGGCAAGGTTACATTTTAATCTCATCTCAATAATTCCTGAGTCCTAAAATGCCTATACAATTACAATGAATTATTTAGCATTAGAATTATATCATTATTAATAAGTTATAGAGGCGCATTATGATGATCAACACAATCTCATGCTACAGGGAATGACTGGGGTACCTTAGTAACTAAAGGTGGCCACACTGTAAATGTATAAAATGGTGTATACATGGGCCTAAGTTACATATACAAGTGGCCTGGGTGACAAAAACGTGAAGATATATATTTTTCAGCATACTATATATGGAATATATAGTTCTTGAGATTAAGACCAGATCATGTCCTCTACAGGGTACAAAAATGATTGCCGGGTCTTTGGAGGAATGAAACAGCACTCTGGAAGCAAGCAGACTGGCGCAGTGGCTGCAAAATGTGTCAACTTTTCAAAGAAAATTTGTGTTGGATAATAGTTTCAGCTGCGTCCAACTGTATGCTAATTTTAATATATTGTCAGTTATATTAGTTCACATTAAACATGACAGTACCTTACAGCATCCTAGTTACAGGCCTTTGTCCCATTTAAATAAAATAATGTAATTTTTCAAGAGCGTTTATTCTTTGTTCCAATCAGGTCTCATTTAGGGCCACCATGTGTGTCTATAAGGTAACACACATGGATTTCAACCTTGCATTTCAATTGTCATCCTCCAGGGGTCCCTGTAGGCACTTTAACAGCATAGTCAAGTGACTAAACACAACTTAGTGGCTAATTGTGACATTTATTAAAAACAGTTAATTGACCTAGTACTAGGAGAGAGAAATAAAGGAATGTGAACAGGGGTGGAATGTAAAGTGCACACACAATGAAAAACCTTGTCTTTGAGTGAATGACTGCAGCAGTCCTCTGCCTGGTACACTAAACACAGATGGTTTTGATTTATTTTGCACAACTTAGCAATTTAACAATAAATCACGCAAAGAAGATAACAAAATACAGACAAGTAAACAAACACGCATCAATTAAGGGTTGAGATCAACACAGAGGAATAATCATTTGTCAGCGGGGAAAAAGACAGGGATGTCTGGATGCCATTTAAGATTTAACAGATGCATTCCTGCAGATGCAAATATTCCACCTTTTTTGAAAAAGGAAGGCGGACTGTCCGCTCTCCTTTTGTATTGATTCACTTTATTTCAGAAGAGAGGAAAGGAGAGATGGTTAGAGATAGAGATCAGATCACAGTATAGAAAGTGTCTCAGTAAGGAATCAGACCCCTGGCTGCAGGGGGATTCATTCATACATAATTGTAAACCAGCTGAGAACCCTGGTTTAGAATCTTGGATTTTCATTTGAACTGTGTACATTACATTCACTAATACAATTGTATTGACCATATATACACTGATCAGCCGCAACATTAAAACCACTGACAGTGAAGTGAATAACATTGATTATCTCGTTGTTATTTTGGTTCTGTACTTTAGCACTTTGAGTTTGAAAGGATACAATGACAATGAGGTTGAAGTGCAGACTGTCAGCTTTCATTTGAGCGTATTCTCATCCATATCGGATGAACCGTTTAGAAATTATAAAACCTTTTGTACTTAGTACCCCACATTTTTGGGCATCAAAAAAAAATGCCAAAAAATATTGGACAGTTTAACATAATGTAGAATAAAGTAATCATTTTTAATATTTGGTCGGATATCCTTCGCATGCCATGACTTCCTGATGTCTGTGACCCAACAACATCAAAAGACTCTTGATATCTTTATTTTCTGGCACTCTTAGAAGCAATACTATAACATCTCTGAATTTGAATGGATCTCCATGGGAATTGGGTGAATTGATAGATTTAGCTATAAATTATGCTGGAACAGTATGGAATACATGGTTGGTAAAAATGGCTGTAAGTCAACAAACCATCACTCTGCTGCCAGATATGCAGTAGATATGGATGGATCATTTCTCCTGACAAATCTTCCTATTGAACTCTATGGAAAAAATAAGTCAGGAGAAGAAACCCTTCAAGTTATTGTCCTATCGCTTGTAGGAGTACCTGAAAATAAGATATCAAGAGTCTTTTGATATTGTTGGGTCACAGACATCCAGATGGCATGCGACCAATTATTACTTTATGTAAAATCAACCTGATTTCATGTGGCTAGCACCTTTAGTTATGAAGCTATCAGGGCTAAAAAATGACTGAAAATGTGAAATATGCTAAATAAAAAGAGCCAGAATTTGAGTTACCCTTAGGTACTTAAACGGGCAGAATTCGCAAGATACTCATGGTATGAAGTAAACATTTTACATAGCTTCATTAAATAGATTATAGTTAATGTACAAATGTGATTCTGAGGGGGTCAGGTGGGAAGCAATGATTGATTTTATATGGAATGACCCATATCTATATAAGGCTAACAATTGTATTATTAGTAGTCCTATTCATTTAACTATTTATGTGTTAGTTAAACATTACATTTACAATTTTTAATGTATTTCCTACTGTTTCAAACTAAAAATATGAAATGGGCAACATACTGCCCATGTGTGTGGTCTTTAATAATTGTACTGAATTTGACAAGTGACAATCACTGTTTAATTAGTCTGTTTAATTGGTTGTAATTGCTTCATCCGTGTACCTGTGTATGACTGGAGTGATGCAATCATAATTGCTTGACATTGGCTTGACAAAAAGGCTCTTAATGGCATAGGACTGAAGTACATATGAAAAAAACGTGCAGAGACAACCTGGTGGTCCAAATGATACGTAAATGGATGAGAGCCAATCAGCTTCTAGGGCTGTCAATCTTGAAGACCACGGCTGTGTCAGAATCAGAGCCCTATCTGTTTAATGTGCACTGTTTAGCAGTCCGCAAAAAATATCCACCATACTATTTTACAACATACTGTGGAAGTGCGTAAGCAGGTCACCAGTGTTGCCATGTCCGCGGTTTTACAGCTAAATTGGGACATTTTCAAAGTGCAGTCACGGGTAAAAATTAAAAGTTGCAAAGATGCACTTATTTTAAAAAGTTAAAATATGATGATGTCTATTTAAAATACGTTAGTTTCGGTTAAAAATATACACTACTCAAATTAAGGGAACACTTAATCAAAACAGTATAACACCAAGTCAATTAAACGTCTGGGATATTGATCTGTCCAGTTAGGAAGCGTAAATGATTGTGAATCAATTTCACCTGCTTTGGTGCAAATGAAAGTGACAACAGATGGACAGGAGAGGCAAACTGCAAGACAACCCCCAAAAAGTAAATGGTTTTGCAGGTGGTGGCCACAGACCATTTCTCTCCTTATCCTTCCGGATTGATTTTTCTCTGGTTTTGCATTTTGCTAGTGCCCTTGTCACTACTGGTAGCATGAGGCGGTACTTGCAGCCCATTCAGGTTGCACAGGTAGTCCAGCTCCTCCAGGACGGCACATCCATACGTGCCATCGCAAGGTTTGCTGTGTCCTCCCAGCACAGTCTCAAGAGCGTGGAAGAGATACGGGAGATGGGCCATTACACAAGGAGAGCTGGACAGGGCGTGCAAGGTCAACAACCCAGCGGCAGGACGGTATCTGCTCCTTTGTGCGAAGAGGAACAGGAGGAGCACTGCCAGAGCCCTACAAAATGACCTCCAGCGTGCTACTCGTGTGCATGTTTCCATGAGGGTGGCATGAGGGCCCGACGTCCCGTAGTGGGACCTGTGCTCACAGCCCAGCACCGTGCAGCTCGATTGGCATTTGCAGAGAACACCAGAATTGGCAAGTTCGCCATTGGCGCCCCGTTCTCTTCACAGATGAAAGCAGGTTCACACGGAGCACATCTGACAGACGTGAAAGAGTCTGGAGACGCCGTGGCGATTGTTATGCTGCCTGCAACATCATCCAGCATGACCGGTTTGGTTTAATTGACTTGGTGTTATACTGTGATGATTAAGTGTTCCCTTAATGTTTTTGAGCAGTGTATTTTGGGCTAGTTATGAGTCACCATTTGGCTGGAAAGTATTACAGGAACTGGCAACCCTGTGCCCCACACTTGTGCGCCATGTCGCATGTTGTTTTTGTTATACTTGGAAAAAAACATCAGTGAAGCTGCGCCAAATTTTTTTTTAACTAAGCCTCATGTCATATTTATGCGTCCAAAATGTTTGTGATGTTTGTGTACTTCTTGAAAAGTGTGCTCCCGAAAGTACTCAGCGAAACCCCCGGAATAAAGTGTGTCATCCGGATTTTTCAAGTATACTGCAATTTGAAAGATTTTCACCTACTCTACGGCTTTCTCGTCCTATCTACTACCAAGGCTACATAATAGTGTGGACGAGTGCTGTTTCGGACACGACCAAGGAGTGGATACCACAGAACCATTACTATCAACATGAAAATGCATTCAAGCAGTATGTTTGATATTTTAGCAACTCACATCTTGATTGGCCATGTCCAGTAAGGTCTCTCCCCATAGGACATGACTCCCACATGGCAATACCATAACTCCATGCATCACTGGAAGTTGTGAACTTGCGGTGCAGGATGGCTTCTGGCGCTGTCCACCTTACTGGTAATTTCTCACCGTGCTCCGTAAGCTGGACATTATTCGTCGGAGTGAAGATCAGGCTCATTATATCTTGAATCTTTCCCTGAAACATCAGTTAAAAAACCATGAATGCAGTGGCAGCAAATTCACAATACACCTGCAGAAATTCACAAAGACAGTCATGCTCTGAATATTAAGGAAGGTTTTGAATATACTCTACTTTATTCATGTTTTAGGCTTTTGAATTCAAGTTCTGTGTGCATTTCCAGAGTTGGCTTCTGACAGAGAAGCCAGCATGGAGAAGACACTCACTGTCGTTGCGTAGACGGCATCGGGACCGTCGTCTGTTGGTCTAGACAGTTTGAAGTCAGACACTTTGCACACGAGGTTGCTGTTGATGAGAACGTTGCGCGCAGCCAAATCTCCATGGACGTAGCCCATGTCAGAGAGGTATCTCATCCCTGCCGCGACACCTCGGAGCATTCCCACCAACTGGATGACCGTGAACTGACCGTCATGTTTCTGTGGAGGGAGAAAGCAACCATGGACGATGATTCAACCACACTGGTCTATGTCGTGTTGCATCACATCCTGGGAGTGACAGTAGTCTTCAGGTACTAGTTCTTAATTCTGTTTACTTCCCTTATGTAGAGCCTAAAATTCAATCCCTTACAAAAATATAGGCCTTCTGGTAAATTTGCATCAAACCGCTGGCATTGTTGCCGCATATTTTCACATACAAATTAGCTTTGTGGGAACTGCCATTGTTGCAAGAAGTTCACCAAAATTTCACCACTACTGCCAAATGCTCTACATATATGCGCTACATATTAGCTGCAAGTTTGCAGCATACTATCCAATTTACTTAGGGATTTCACATATTTTGGATCACATACTGGTCCTTAAATTGTTTCATGTGAAATAGTATAATTATATTTAAAATACCTGGCTTTAGTATAGTGATGTGCACTACAGTCCCTTGGGGTGGTGCTTGATTGGCCAAACCCCCCCCCCAGGATGAGAGCGTTCATGTTAGCAAGAATGATTATTATCTTTCCCGAGCCGATAATAAAACCTGACCAGAACCCGAGAGTTCAACCCTAATTTTGTTATTTGTTATGGCACTTGGATCGGGGCCATAAACAGTAAAAAGGTCATGCCCAGTTTGTAGCTGAGCAAAGCACTGCGCGGGCTGGATGGCAGTTGTACGCAAGCTAGCAAGTTAAGCTATGCGAGTGACATAATGGATGCCTCAGAGCCGGTAAGAAAAAAGTTATTGTCAGGGGAGTATGAAGTGAGGCAGCAGCCATCGAAAGGAAAATCCGAGGTCTGGACAAACTTGTACATGGTTTTTTATTGAGCTACAAATTTTTATTTTCATAAAATGCAAATACTGTGATACCCTGCTTAAGTAGGCTACGGTAGAATTTTGTGAGAGAGTTGAATAAAAAAGTTTTGGGCTTTCGTTTCCAGAGCCTATCATTTGTGTACGGGTTTGATGATGATGTTGTAACCCAGTCAGATAGGCTAGGTATGTTTATTTAACTCTAGTGGTTCAGACGTATCCGTCTCAATTAGAGTATTCATGTTTGTCTGAAATGATAAACTACAGCTTTAAGAAAACCCCGTAAAATTTGACGCAGTATTGTTTAAAACGGTAGTTGCTTGCGAAAACCTCAGCTTCTCCAGTTACACTGCAGTGCATTAAAATAACAGGGTGCTATTAATAACCCAAAGCACTTACGACAATTCTCTCGCCACAGACTGTAAAATGCATAAAATTCACCATTTATACATGCTAAGAATGTTCACATATAGAAACAATAATATTTTTTTAAAACGTTGTACAAATGAGCATTCAACGTTTTTCATTACTGTACTATATACAGTACCTGATGAACTTTCGGTTTAGAAGACACCAAATTATTTTCTCCAAAATTTATCGTATAAATATGTTTAGAAATTCAAGTACTTACCAGTATATTCGGCTACCAGTGTTTTCTGATTAAGCCTGAAGAGTTTATCTTATTACATTTCGTCAAAGTCCCGTCGAAATTTCCACAGCGACCACCTATCGCACTTAGGGCTGAAATACGTCGCTGTTGTGTAAAAACACACACGCTTTTGTACTTTAAAAAAAAAAAGTTTAAATACATTAGGCTACTTATGTATATACTGTATTTGACTATTCTTATTATGTTGCAAATTTCTGAATGATACAGCTTCTTTTTCAATTCGAACTTTAAACCATGGATGTGCAGGGAATATTTTTGAGATATTGACATTTAAATAAAACTAGTAGAAACTAAGTGTAAATTTCCTCTGGAGGGCCAAAGTAAATAGAGTTTAAAAAAATTAGTGGGCCGCCGCGGTTGTACTGCATTTCAGTCGGTGCAGTTGTACTCTGAAGATTGGGGTTCGCGCCCTGGACCTGCCAGATCCGAGCATGGCCGGTGCCTCGAGGGAGCGGCAATTGGCAGCTGGTTCCGGGTCGGGGGAGGGGCTCGGAAAGAATCGCTGCACACAGAAAGGCCCTGGCGAGTTGGAATCACGGTCAGGAGCACGAGGAGTCGCGCCCTGAAGAGGACGTGGCGCACTCCTTCCTACTACCGGCTGTTGGGGTTGTGTAGCGGTGATTCTTTAGCGGTTGCTACACAGGGGGGAATTGAATTAGAATAGGGGTTCAATTGTCTACCAAATTTGGAGAAAATGGAAAAAAATCATAAACAAAATTTTTTAAAAAAAGTTAGTTTTCTGTAATTCTATTAATTCTTAAGCTAATGTAGGCTATTTGGTAGCAGGACGATTATGTTGATTTGTGCATGCATCAGCAGCATGCATTATGGCAGATAATCACATGCACCATGGTGCGTTAAAATCGGGTTCAACTTGGGTCTGAATTTCAGAATACTGCAACATGCGGGCTCTGGTTGGGCTCGGGCTGAAAAGGATACGGGCTCATGTCGTGTCGGGCTGAAATGTTTGGGCCATTTCAAGCTCTAGCTGGTACACACAAGCATGACTCCTCAGGCCGATTGGGTGCCTGTGGTCTGTCTGCACAGTGGATGCTGTGACTATGCAGTGGATGCAGAGGCTACGCCGTTCAGCTGGGGGACAGCAGCGTGCAAAAGAGGAGCGGCTAGCAGCATGCGTTTTGAAGGAGAGCGTGTCCTAGTCTGCACTCTCCCAAATTGGTGGAGGACACTGCAGCGCACAGGCTTAGGACTTCCAAAAAATGTGCGATAAAAGGCTCCACATTTAACCTTGTGTGGTGGATATCCCGCTGTACGGATAAAGTTTTTTAGAAGTGAGCTTTTTTAGTCACCCTGGCTAAAGATGCATGGCCAGCAAATAAATAATAAGGAATTTGTTTATAAAAAAAGTTATTCAGTGATGGCAGCACTCACCCTAAGAAATGAATCCAATGCTCCATTCTCCATATATTCTATCACAACCATGACTGGTTTACCTGGAGAAAAAAAAATATCTGAAGGATTCACAAATTTAAACATAAGTGGTGTTGGTCAAGACAGCCTTATAAACTGACCACCAGTGCTACCTGTATCTGTCTACATGAATGCAGTAACCATGTTTAAATAACTTATGCTACTATGTATCCATGTGCAACCTACATACACACTTATATAATATAATGTATACTCCTAATATACACTAGATGTGAATTGAATTGAAGATATAGCTTAACTCTTCACCTGGAGTGACAAACTAACTGTTTGACTATGAAGTATGAGACAAACGTACAACAAATAGATGCATATTTGATATCACTTGCCTTTTACTCACACCATATTAAAATATCAATTATCTAACATCTTTGGTTTGATCTACTCAGCCCTTGCATATTCAGAGTCATAAAAACATGGCAAATGATGTGACAACCAGAACAAGCAGGAAAAGATCAAGAGAAACCTCTAAGGATAATCCTGTCTCACTGTAAAGAGCCCTACTTTGTGTCAATTGTGTGTTTTCTGGAAGGAGATGCACACCACCCTTACCCGGGTTACCACTCCTTCCAACCGGACCACGTTGGGATGGTCAAACTGCCCCATGACGCTTGCCTCGGACAGGAAGTCACGTCTCTGCTTCTCCGTGTGACCTACTTTCAAGGTCTTGATGGCCACAGGTGTGTCTCTCTTCCCTGGAAGCTTCAGGCAGCCACTGCACACTTCCCCAAACTCCCCTGCCAGAGGGAGGATCAGGAATACTTCATTCATCGCTGAGAAAATTCAATTCTTCAGCCAAAACCTGCTCAAACAAGGTTCAAACACACAGCGTTCTGTGAAGCTAACTCAAATATCATGTAAGCATAGTGCCATTGTAAAATAATTGTTGGAATCATAATTCTAATTTAGCAAATACCTGCATATTCTACAGCTGTATGAAAGTAGTTTTGATGTGTGATGCAGACAAAGTTAACAACAAGGAAAGAAAGACTAGAGCTTTATGCTTGACAAATAGATGAGTGTGACCAAGCATTTTGCAAACAGAAGCATTTTGTTTATGGGTGACAGGGAGCAGTGTTTTCAACTTAGCTATTTAGACACAAGACCTATTGACATTTGGAGCAAGAATGATTTTCCTTTCTCCTTGTCAAATTACCAATAGAAAAAAAAAAATCAATTAAGAGACTGTTGGGTAGCTCATTCGGTTAAGGCACCATTTCATATTTCAGTGCGTAGATGGGCCCCACGGTCTAGTCTCAAATTCGGACGGTGCCAATACCGACGGGGACCAGCAGCCAATTGACAAAAGGGGTTGTTGGTGCGGGATGAGATGAAATCCCTGCTGACTGAACCCTCTCGTCCCAGGGCAACGCTACAGCAAATTTTCCATCGCCGTAGGTTGAGAGGGTTTCGTCCGACTGTGTCTGTGCGAGCGCGACTTGCCAACAGCGCTGTGAGAAGACTCTGCAGCTTACAAGCACGTGCTTGTCTGTGCTCAATCAAATAAGCAGCTTGATTTACCAGTCGATTAACCACCTGCTGTGCACATATACTTTTTAAGGTTGATCAGGTAACTACTTCCTACTTTGAAGAGTTCCAACCTCCGAGGGGAAGTAACAGCAAAACATAAAGGAACCGGAACGCGTAATAAACCATGTTGTGTATGTTGCGTACAGACTGTTGTACAGACGTACGGTAACAAGAACACGTAATAAACCATGTCGTGGATATTGTGTGCAGACTCATACAGACATAAGGTCACAGAAACACATAATTAACCATGTTTTGGATGTTGAGTACAATCACTCCAAACGGAGGTTACAGCAAAACATAAAGGAACCAGAACGCATAATAAACCATCTTGTGTATGTTGAGTACAGACTGTTGTACAGACGTACGGTAACAAGAACACATAATAAACTATGTTGTGGATGTTGTGTGCAGACTGTCATACAGACACAAAGCAACAGAAACACATAATTAACCATGTTGTGGATGTTGCGTACAGTCACTCCAAAACTCCTTATCTCCAAAACCTGTGTGGCAGAAATTTGTCAGCGGCATGTTTTCTCCACCACCATTCAAAGATGCAGAGCACGTCCTAATATCATTTTGTGTATTGCAAATGTATTTTTTCCTCTTTTCTTTGCATTCGCTGTATCATTGAATAGGCCAGAAAAATGAATTCCACTCGAGTGGGGCCATATTTGGCTGTCAGAGTGATGCATGGGTGTATATTGTAACTTAAGCAGGAGGAGATTAGAGAAACTGCAAGCTCACCTGTGCCAATTACTCGCTCAATCTTAATGCAGGAAGCATCCAGCTCCCTGGCAAATTGATTGACAGCCGTGTTTGGGTCCTCATAAGTTTCAGGGTCAATGTATGTTTTAGTGGCTGGAAATTTGACTGTAGAATAGAGAGAACATTACTGTTAGAATTATGTATGCACCTAACACATTATCTTTGACAGGTACACAATTACACCAGGGTGAAATTCAGAGGGAATTACTAAATAGTCTTCAGGTGAATAGCTTTTTGTGTCAAAAGGCCTTGTTAATTTTTTTTTGCACATCTCAACATCTCAACAGGAATGATATTGCCATTAATTTTCCTTTTAACCTTTTTTTGAAATATAGCTGACATTTTTATGCAGGCACCACCAGCACCACCGCGTGCAGATTGTTCAGGTATCACTGAATAGAACTATCCAGCATTGACAAGCTTCTGCATTTGTTAAAAACCTAATTGAATGCAGGAAATTAGCTGTAATGAACCCCTGCGAAAACTGATAAACCAGATGAGTTTAATGACTCACTGTATATTGGAACACCCACTGTTTTTCACTTCAATAATACAGATACACAGTCGTCATTTACTATTTAATTTAATTGTGATTAATGTAATAATGGCGTCCAGAAGTAAAACGGTAAAACCCGTTTGTTGATTTGTTACTAAGATGATTGCTTGGCATCGAAAAAAATTGAATTATTGTCCTAAAAGTTCAATAAAAAGTACACTTTCTATTTAAAGTATATATTTAATATAATTACTATTTTAAATAATATACATACATGTATATAACATAGACCCATGACATATACATTGTACGCGTTTACTGATGGACTACTTTGGGCAATTTTGCTTCGTTTTAAAACGCCATGTTCTTTTTTATTTATTTATTTTCATAATAGTGAAGAAAGTTCAATCCGTGTTTAGAACATCAAGTGAATGTAAAGCTTCGAGTTGCTGCTTCTCTGTGATTTTCTTTGCATGACTTTTCAATTTTCTTTAATTCCAATTTTACCTGTCAACTTTAATAATATTCCGAGCTTACAATGTTGCGACATGCGATTAACGCACTCAACAACACAAATGCAGAAAATATGCTAAATAATTAAGTAACAAAAAACTGAACAGCTCCAGGTTAAAGGCTAGCAGATGGAACATAAAATTATATTTTGTTAAACAATTTATAATTGTGTAAAGTGAGTTAATACCTTATTTACCTTACCACTCATAACAAATAAAAATACACTAATTGTCCTGCAGTTTATTTATAATGTGACAACTGACAGCTTCTAAACTTTAAACGTAATAAAAAGAATCTATATCTTTCCTATAATATATCCTCTGGGTAAGCCAGCGGATTTTGTCGGTCTCTAAATAATCTCGCCCTGCAAAATGAACCCCTCACTATCCGTACCTACCTCTATTGGATCCTCCAAGAATGGAGCAGCCTTTTTCCAAACCCAGTGTTAAAGCAAAAATTAGCTCGCTAACCCAAAAAACTCCACTTCGTAGTACGCCCCCCTGGAGTGGTGGGATGTGGTGTTCCCCCAAACGTATTTTGTTAGTTTCATAGTTGCAGCAGGGCTATGTTGTGTGAAACTCTGTGAACCTAATTTGTTAGCTATATAGCACACAGTTGGCAGCACACAGTATTACAGGCTAGATGGGTAGCAATCTTCAACTGTGTCATAAGGTGGACAGCTGGGGGCTATGTGAATCACTTTCAGGAAAAGGAACTAGAGGCAGAGCCAGGACGGCAACTGATCTGGGTACAGTTACACTGCACATCAGGAAACCAGGGAACTGACTGAACACTGGAACGTGACCAAACAGGGAGCAGGCACTCTGCATATTTCGAAAATACTTGTTGCAGGTCTCGTTTCTATTTCTTATTTTTGCACAATGTTTGAAAAAGCAAAATTGTTCATAAAATATAACAGATAATAAAGGGAAACCGCCTCCCCTTTGTCCTTTTGTGCCATTTTTTGTTTGCCCGTTATCTTTCTCTGCACCCTAGTCCAGACATTTTCACCGGGTGCGTGTCGACAATGCTGCTGAGGTGTTAATTAACAAAAAAAGGCGAAGGGAAAACTAGTCACTATTCATTCTCATTAATATTCATGAAAGGGAGCATAAGAACACTGCATAAAATAAGACAAATGGCTAACATCAATGAATTTCCTAGGTCCAAATGTAAAATGCTGGGAAATGATGCCCAGTTTATAAAATGCATTGGCTAGAATCTGTATATTTGAGTGGCTGAGACCTCACAAACTCAAGCAGGTGTCAGGATGGCCTGGGAAGATGCATGCTTTCAGGAACCTTCTCCATAAATCTGAATACGTTTGAGTCGGAACACAGCCCTGAGTCAGGGTTCTGTGATTTTTCATAGATCCAATTTTCATCTCATTTTTTTCTCTTTCCTCTCAATTCAGAATGGACAGTCATACTCACATACCCCTTCCATCTATCGAATGTTCTCTGTCGATTCCGGACAGCACATGCCCCGAAGTGAACGCCATTACCTGGAGTTTTTATTTTCACTCCGCCAAACTGATTGCTTTGGAGGGGTACACTTAATGTGCAGCTGTTACAGACAGACTGCAGGCACCCCATCAACCAGAGGAGTCTGTCTTTTAGTAAAGCAGGACGAACCTGCCAAATAAACCCAACCCTCCCTCCTCCCCCAGAAATGCAATGGCCAATCATGCCCTGCCCTGTGGGACTGCCAGCCAAAGTGTGCATTGGTGCGGTCAGGATTTGATAGCTGACCATGGAGGGTTTCGATACACTGAAATCAAAAGCTGTGTGTCATTGGGCCATTTCTAAAAGTTTGATAAGCAGTGGGACTGTAGCACTGGGAATACAGTATGTTGGCTGATGTGAAGCCACACTCACATTGGAAATAGAGCTCGTCATCCCCATCTTGATCAGCTTTGCTGTACCCACAGTGCCTTTAGAAGGAAACATAAGAACCAGGTCAAGTGAATGCTCTGTTATCGCACGTATTATATTATTATGGGAAGCCACTTGACTTGCTGTTGCCTGCCATTATAAATGCAGTACAGAATAATTCATTGTTGTTGTTGTTATTATTATTACTACCACTACTACTAAGTAGTTAAGCAAACAATTAAAATTTTTATTGATAAATGTTTATTTATATTTGGCATTTTAGCTCTTTACTTTACACATTATATATATATATATATATATAATATATATATATATATATATATATATATATATATATATATATATATATATATATATATAATATATATAAACATTAAAAAAAATAGACACATCGATAAATATGTTAACCATGTTGCCATCTGACATCAATCATCAAAGAAAAATAACATATATATATATATATATATATATATATATACAGCATATGCACACACACACACATTTTTAGGCCAAAACATTGTTGAAGGAAGGCCTGAGCTCTCAGAGCAGTAAGCGGTGTACCATTAATGGTACATGGCGCGGTCTCTGCCGAACAGAAACAGAGCAGAAATGGGTGACGTGCACTTTGCATGCCGTGCATGCGAGGATTTGTGCCGACGACACCTGAAGGTCCTTTAACCGCGAGCTGAACATTGTCGGCATAGCCGCGAGGCGAAGGACTGCAGCCGTCTAAGCGGGGCGTCGTTCGACTGGTTTTTAGGTTTGTGAGGGGACGACCGTGACCTAGACACAACAACCTTGCTCGGGAAGGATTCTTTAAAACATTTCTTTGTTTATGTTAGATCCAAAGAGACTGGGCTTTATCAAATCAAAACTCCCAGAATCTTCTGTGTGTCAGAGGATGCTTTTGTTTAGCCGTTGTCTAGAATTTTGAAATCATCCATTTAAAAAAATGAAAAAGTTAAACAACATAAATGCAGGAGTGGGCTTAGTTCTGTCCGTTTGGCAACATTGTTTGGTCATTTTTAAAGACCCAATGCAGTTTTTTAAATAATTACAAATACTGTAATATTAAGCCTATTTTATTCAGTAGAGATTTTTGTTTTGTTTTTTTCTCCTGACAGCATAGTTACGATGCTACACTTTGGTCATGAACATGTGAATTGGTCTTACACAAGTAGCATGCCGATTTAAACAAACGAGCGGCATGTCCGTTTAGCGGACTGCCAATCAGAAGTAACCTGGCAGTGCCAGAATGGACATTCTGTTTAGAAACGACACGCTTCATACTTAAAAACAAAATGCTATTATTTTCCTGTTTATACAATTGGGAAACGTGCCTGTATATCTTTATCTTTTGGCTTACTAAGTACTTTAAATACAAGAAAAAAAGTGACTGAGTCATTGAACAATTTCTTATTTTTTCCCTCCTTAATTTGGAATAAGCAATTGTGCCTCTCAAGTCACTGTTGTCTCACCTACACATAATACATTTTACGATAAAATAACTTTTCTTCTTCCTCTTCTTAATATTGATATGATTACTATTATTAACAATAATGAATACAAATGTTATTATTGCTAAGAAGAAGAAGAAGAATACAGCTAGTAAAGTGGCAGTACATTATTTGTATTCCTCTTATATGGAAAACTGCAGGGTTGACAACAAAATTGGGGAGAGCCAGCGAGGAGCAGGAACCCAGCGGAGCATACCTTCTCCCGATGATGAACCCGAACACCATAAACACCAGGATTATGGTTCCTGCCACAGCTACCACAGCGATGATGATGACAGGGTTCTGTTCGCCAGAGACTGCGGCAGCTGGGGAGAAGGTGCACAAACCCTAGCAAAATGAGTTCACTGCAACAAACCACCTAGTGTGCCACAAGAAGGAAATAACCACACAGTTTTTTAAATAATAATAATAATAATAATATTAATAATAATAACTTTATTTGTATAGCACTTTTCATACAAAGCATGCAGCTGAAAGGGCTTTCACATTCCAAACTCATCTATGCTCATCTTCCTCATAAGAAAAGTCTTGTATATTGAATCTTGTATATGTATATAGTGTCTTACAACAATATAATTAACACTGAGGTCTGGATTAAATTGGTCCTTCATTTTAAAGGTGCAACATGCGAGCTCCCTACAAATACACTACGTCCCTGCGACGTCGTCATTACGACGTTTCATGACGTTATGATGTTACTGCAACATTACAGTTGTGACGTTACTAGTATTTACGTTGCTGAAACGTTAAGAATGCAACGTGTATTGTAAGGTCGTTTTACGATGTCTGTGCAACGCTGTAATGTGACGTATCATATCAACGTTGCTGAACCGCAAAAAAATAGGCGCTGGAAGTTGCGGTGACGTTCTCACAATGTTTGCAAAAGTGATGTTGCAGGGACGTATCAGCAATGCAACTGTTTGTAGGGCTATCACCCAAGTGGTAACCCAGGAATTGCATTAAAACTGGAAATCACAGACAGTACATCCATATCATTTGGTAATGCCCCATACTGGCCCTGGTAGAGAGAGCGAGTGACACATTCACAGCAACCCAACAGCCTGTATCTTGCTGAAATCGTGAGAAAGGATAGCAGGCCACAAATTTAGAAAATTGCGGCACCAGTTGCTTCGGCATTTCAGAAATAAGTTGAAATCTTAGTCTGAATATTTTTAGACAGACTCCTTTTTATCCATCAATGATATGTTTAACCTGACTGGTCATTCCTTTATAGCTATTGATTGGCTTATTTTGCCTAACACTACACGAGAAACAATTTCCACCACAATATATATTTTATTTTTCTCAAAATTTGGAATTTTATTTATAGGCTCTGTTAACATCCTCTATCGTTTCAAATGAAATTGGGGCTCCTGGACATTGTATTCACTTCAGTGCAAATGATTCTCAAAAGAGGAATCTGCTAAACCAATAAATAGGTTTGTCTTAAATATTCATGGCTGGAGAGGCAACAGACCAATTCAGTAATCAGAGAGCACTTTGTGGAGAGGAGGGAGGGGGGGGCAGTACCTGTGGCCTCATCCTGTGTGGTGACTTCTAGACTGGGGCCGTATGCGCCGAACCCCGCCGCCGTGACCGCGCGGATCTGAAACACATAAGCCGTGCTTGGCTTAAGGTCGTTCACTGTAGCCAAGGTTGACTCTGATTTCACAGTGGAATAAATGCCATCCTTTTGATCCTTTCCAAAAGAGAAGAGAGTTAGATGCAGTGACATCGTCGCCACGCTCCTTTTAGAAAAACAACAACAAAAAACAAGTAACAAAAACAGTAACTTTCACAGCTTCACGAAAAAAAAACACGAACATTAGAATGTCTTCACAAAACAGTTCTCATAAACTAGAATGTTCAGGGTGTGGGGTGTATCATCTGTATAATCTGAAACAACATACATATGGGGGAAGCAGCATTGTGCTCGAACCCGTGAATGCATTTCATTGTGCGGATGACACGTAGTACGTCTATAGTATTGATTTTTTTGTTATTTTCCCTTCCAACCCAAATGGAACGCCAGAACTGGTTTACAGTGATACTGCGCGTGTTGCCACCATTACAGCTGGAAAGATTACAGCTACTTGCAACCCAAAGACTGCTCCTCCGGGACGATTCAAAGGCATCCAGCAGTCTCATTTATCAACAGTGTGTGCGCACAAATTTCGTTCTGGGCAGTCCGGACACACAAATTTCATTCTGAGCTCTGCATGTGAACAAATTCCATTCTGAGCGGTACAAAATGCACAAATATCCTTATGACTCATGCACATATGCAAATTTGATTAAAAAACCAAGCCTACTGCCTATTTATAAACTGAAAATGTGCATATTCTCCCAAATTATGTGCATGCGCACACATCATTGCAAAAAGAATGTATGTGTAAATTTCATAAAAAATAATAATGTTTGTGCGGCCATATAAATATTTGACTGTGCAAATCTGCAAAGGCTTTGAAGACAAAATGTGTCAATGGTAGATGGGAGAAAGATAGGAGGTATCCTCGAGAAATTTGAAAGCGTCTGGCAATACCATTTCTTCCCCCTTCACTTGCCTCAGTAGAAAGCTTTCATTTGCTTAGATTTTTTGTTTTAAGCCAACGTGGCAGATCAGCCTCACGAATTAATGAACATTTCACTTTTAGCTCCTGGAACCGAAGGTGAGTCACATTATGATTAACAGAGCTAATGAACCAACAAGCAGCTCTTCCTCTTGCAAAATAGTAGTGTTGGAGTAGTACTGTTGTTGTTTCCCATTATGTAGCGCCCCCCTCCTGAACACTGGTCATTCGTTAGACCGCGCGTGTGCATAAAGCCCACCAAGATTCAATGAATGTGATTTCAATATGTTTTACAATATTTCTCTTTCATTAAAATCCATTTTTTGGGATTACTGAAAAATAAATGTTTATTTTGATGCAATTTTGATCATGTGTGTTTTTTCCATATACTACATGTGGTTACTAACCCTCTCTTACCAGAAACGCATACACACCCATACACATATGCATGTATTATATGCTGGTATTAACCAAATGGTCTTAACTCGCTGAAGCAGTTCAATTATTTTATTCCAAAGAAAGGGCTCAGCTGGTTACAGCCACATCCCATCTCTATAGTACATAAAGGTACATTCCTACGCTGCGCACCAATGTTCTTTAAAAAGCATTAGACAAGCATAGATATATGTCTTCATCTCAGCAGATTCTAGTGTGACAGCTGATGGGAAATTTTCTCCCATCGTCCACCTGTGTGCCAATTTTCACTCGCAAACTCCATTACACACATATTCACTAATGCATGTTTTTAAATGCAAGTTTTGACAAACAAACCACCTCACCAAACAGTGCTTGTGAAGAAAAAAAACTAGCATTCATGTTTAACTAAAAGTTAGGGAGAACTGCTGGATTCTCTCTCACACCTGGTTTAAGGGACAAAAAAGGTCCTTTCTCATTTCATTGAGTTGCCCAACACTTAAAATAAAATGAAATAGGAGCATGTGCAAGGTTGGTAAATGAGGCCCATGCATAGGATAGTACAGAAGGTTCTAACAGTTTGTAATTCTTGCCTGTATTTAATGGTAAAGTGTCTCGGTCTATGTTTGCTAGAGATTGTGATGTTCTTTGGGCTGGTTAAAACAATAATAAATAACACAATAAGACAAGGATCCCATTCACAATCAGAAATGTGGGCATAAAAAGGACAGGTTTTTGACAAAACTGACATGTCTAGCTAGAAATGTTGAATGAAAAAAATACTTCAATTACTACATGAAGAACAGAACGCAATATAGATGGATACAAAATATGTGAAAGGTCTCAGGGAAACGGACCTTTCAGACATCGGTAAGTAAATATTGTGCGTCGGTGTCACAGATAGCTTATGCTCAGTATGCCCTATTAAACACTTTCTTTGCATTTCATTCTCAGCTGTTGCCTTTTCTTCTGAAAAGCCAACCGTTCAGAGAAGTGACCTCCGTAACACAGAGCCTGTTGCGCACTGGGAAACCCACGCATTCCTAAGCACATGCATTCCCTAAAGCACATGCTCTATAACACACACACGCACGCACACACCCACGCACGCACACACACACACACACACACACAGCTTGTAATACATGAACTCCATAATACTTGAACTCCATTACATGCATGTCCTCTAATACGTGCACTCAGTAACATGCACACACATACTGTAATACATGCACACGCACGCACACAAACACACACACAGTGTTAGACACATACAGAGAAACCAAATGTGTTATACGCGCACTTTTAATACCAAACTCCGTAACACTGCCTGAAGTGCCTCACACTCACTTTCTCATAGTACTTGATCTCGTATTCGGTGATGACGCCATTGGGGTGCTCTGGCTCCTGCCAGGAGAGCTGTACACTGCGCTGCTGCACGCTCTCCCTGACCACCTCGCCGACCTGCGAGGGAGCTGTTCAAACAAGAGATGTCAGACAGATGGTCAAATCACAGGCCATCCAATCACAATTCAGGGCTCTGCAGACTGTTCTTGTTATGTTCTAGTCGTGTGGGTTTTGTTACGTACCCTTCTGTGTATTGTTCTGATTTGTGGTTCTATACATACACTTTTTCATGTGTTCCGCCGCCTGGCAATTCTGCGCTGTTTTCTCTCGCCTCCGTTCACGGAGTTTACTTTCGTTCCTGTACGCTTCGTTTGTAATACCCGGCACTACTAACGATTATATAGGACTTGTGAATATTACTAACTGACTAAACACGGGTGTGATTAACTAATCTACTAACGTTAGGGCTTAATAGAATTATTACTAACACAAACTAACAAGTTAATTCCCATCACGTTTCCACAGCTGTTTAATGTTTCCTTACGTTTCTTGTCATTTGTCGTTTTTACTAATTTACTAACGTCAGGGCTAGGATAGGATATTACTAACGATTTACTAATTGCCTTGTTACGTGTCAAGATGTTTTCCATTTCCTACTTCTAATCGAGCTAATTGTTTGCACCTGTCTACATCACATTTAAGCCCAGTGTTCTAGTTGCTCTGTGCGAGATCGTCATTTGTTGTTCCCTTCCTTCGCTGCTATCTACCTGTTCCCTGTTTCCAGTTTCCGAGTTCCCTAGTGCCTTTCCGAGTAAGTGTTTTGCGTTTGTTTTTCCCTGGTTTAGTTTTGCGTTCGTTTGTCTTAGGACCTGTTTGTTTCTGAGTTTTGTTTCTTGTTGTTTTCTAGTTTATTTAGTTATTTGTTTTGATTGTCAGTGTTTTGTTTTTCTAGTCTGGATTCCGTGTTTTCGACCTCGGTCTGTGTTCTCGCTACCCTTCTCTGCCTGCCGTTATTGTACCTCTGCCAAGCCCTTCTGTTTTTGACCCCTGCCTGTGCACTACTCTTTTGGATCCTGATTTTGTACCGTACTGACATTAAACATCGGTTTTTTGTACCCCTGCCTGCTATTGGGTCCCTATTCTCCACCGATCGTAACAGTACGATCTCGCCATCTGGGACCCAGCAGGCCTCCCCTTCCCCATGGAAATTGACCCCTTCGGCTCAGATTCCTATGAGGAATACCTCATGGGAATCTGGGGCCAAAACCCTGAGTTCGCCCGCCGACATGCCGACCACTACCCATCACCCCGGACTCCTCTACCCAGCTCCCACTCCATTAGGCTCGGAGTTATTTCCCTCGATCAGCACGACTCCGAGCCTAGCTACAACCCACCACCTGCTACCTTTGATGGTACCCGCCTTGCCCGCTGCCCACGGGGCTATGGCCCCAGGAGTAAGCAGTGGGGTCATGGTTCCCGGCTCCGTCAACGGGCTCGGCCATCCATTGACGGAGGATCCATCATCTCATCGTCCCGTCCCAGCTCTCCTGTTCCGTCCTTTCCCTGCTCCCCTGTTCCGTTCCGTCCAAGCTCTCCTGTCCCGTCCCGTCCCAGATCTCCTGTTCCGTCCCGTCCCAGCTCCCCGGTCCCGTTCCGTCCCAGCTCCCCTGTCCCGTTCTGTCCCAGCTCCCCTGTCCCGGTCTATCCCAGAACTCCTGTTCCGTTCCGTCCCAGCCCCCCTGTTTCGTTCTGTCCCAGCCCCACTGTTCCGTTCCGTCCTAGCTCCCCTGTTCCGGTCTATCCCAGCTCCCCTGTCCCGTTCCGTCCCAGCTCCCCTGTCCCGTTCCGTCCCAGCTCCCCTGTCCCGTTCTGTCCCAGCTCCCCTGTCCCGTGCCGTCCCAGATCTCCTGTTCCGTCCCGTCCCAACTCTCCTGTTCCGTCCCGTTCCAACTCTCCTGTTCCGTTCCGTCACAGCTCTCCTTTCCAGTTCCGTCCCAGCTCTCTGGTTCCTCCCCGGTCCATGCCTCCTGTCCCTCCCCGGTCCATGCCTCCTGTCCCTCCCCGGTCCATGCCTACTGTCCCTCCCCGGTCCATGCCTCCTGTCTCTCCCCGGTCCATGCCTCCTGTTCCTCCCCGGTCCATGCCTCCTGTTCCTCCCCGGTCCATGCCTCCTGTCCCTCCCCGGTCCATGCCTCCTGTCCCTTCCCGGTCCATGCCTCCTGTCCCTCCCCGGTCCATGCCTCCTGCCACTCCCCGGTCCATGACTCCTGTCACTCCCCGGTCCATGCCTCCTGTCACTCCCCGGTCCATGCCTACTGTCACTCCCCGGTCCATGCCTCCTGTCCCTCCCCGGTCCATGCCTCCTGTCCCTACCCGGTCCATGCCTCCTGTCCCTCCCCGGTCCATGCCTCCTGTCCCTCCCCGGTCCATGCCTCCTGTCCCTCCCCGGTCCATGCCTCCTGTCACTCCCCGGTCCATGCCTCCTGTCACTCCCCGGTCCATGCCTCCTGTCACTCCCCGGTCCATGCCTATGGCCCCGTCCGGTCCCGGGCCTCCGGGCCCGTTTCGTTCCACGCCAACAGTCCCGTCCTGCTCCCTGCCTCCTCTCAAGTTGCCGAGCCAGCTAGTCTCCTCTCCTGAGCGGCCCAGTCCGCTAGTCTCCTCGCCTGAGCGGCCCAGTCCGCTAGTCTCCTCTCCTGAGCGGCCCAGTCCGCTAGTCTCCTCGCCTGAGCGGCCCAGTCCGCTAGTCTCCTCTCCTGAGCGGCCCAGTCCGCTAGTCTCCTCGCCTGAGCGGCCCAGTCCGCTAGTCTCCTCGCCTGAGCGGCCCAGTCCGCTAGTCTCCTCTCCTGAGCGGCCCAGTCCGCTAGTCTCCTCGCCTGAGCGGCCCAGTCCGCTAGTCTCCTCGCCTGAGCGGCCCAGTCCGCTAGTCTCCTCGCCTGAGCGGCCCAGTCCGCTAGTCTCCTCGCCTGAGCGGCCCAGTCCGCTAGTCTCCTCGCCTGAGCGGCCCAGTCCGCTAGTCTCCTCGCCTGAGCGGCCCAGTCCGCTAGTCTCCTCGCCTGAGCGGCCCAGTCCGCTAGTCTCCTCGCCTGAGCGGCCCAGTCCGCTAGTCTCCTCGCCTGAGCGGCCCAGTCCGCTAGTCTCCTCTCCTGAGCGGCCCAGTCCGCTAGTCTCCTCTCCAGAGTGGCCCAGTCCGCTAGTCTCCTCGCCTGAGCGGCCCAGTCCGCTAGTCTTCTCTCCTGAGCGGCCCAGTCCGCTAGTCTCCTCTCCTGAGCGATGCAGTCGTCGCCGCCGGCCTCCTGAGCGATGCAGCCGTCGCCGCCGGCCTCCTGAGCGATGCAGCCGTCGCCGCCGGCCTCCTGAGCGATGCAGCCGTCGCCGCCGGTCTCCTGAGCGATGCAGCCGTCGCCGCCGGCCTCCTGAGCGATGCAGCCGTCGCCGCCGGCCTCCTGAGCGATGCAGCCGTCGCCGCCGGCCTCCTGAGCGATGCAGCCGTCGCCGCCGGCCTCCTGAGCGATGCAGCCGTCGCCGCCGGCCTCCTGAGCGATGCAGCCGTCGCCGCCGGCCTCCTGAGCGATGCAGCCGTCGCCGCTTTCCTCCTGAGCGGTGCAGCCTTCCACACCGCCGCCATCCTCCTGAGCGGTGCAACCTTCGCCTCCGCCGTCCTCCTGAGCGGTGCAGCCTTCGCCGCCGCCGTCATCCTGAGCGGTGCATCCTTCCACACCGCTGCCGTCCTCCTGAGCGGTGCAGCCTTCGCCACCGCCGTCCTCCTGAGCGGTGCAGCCTTCAACGCCGCCGCCTTCCTCCTGAGCGGTGCAGCCTTCCACACCGCCGCCATCCTCCTGAGCGGTGCAACCTTCGCCGCCGGCCTCCTGAGCGATGCAGCCGTCGCCGCCGGCCTCCTGAGCGATGCAGCCGTCGCCGCTTTCCTCCTGAGCGGTGCAGCCTTCCACACCGCCGCCATCCTCCTGAGCGGTGCAACCTTCGCCGCCGCCGTCCTCCTGAGCGGTGCAGCCTTCGCCGCCGCCGTCATCCTGAGCGGTGCATCCTTCCACACCGCTGCCGTCCTCCTGAGCGGTGCAGCCTTCGCCACCGCCGTCCTCCTGAGCGGTGCAGCCTTCAACGCCGCCGCCTTCCTCCTGAGCGGTGCAGCCTTCCACACCGCCGCCATCCTCCTGAGCGGTGCAACCTTCGCCGCCGCCGTCCTCCTGAGCGGTGCAGCCTTCGCCGCCGCCGTCATCCTGAGCGGTGCATCCTTCCACACCGCTGCCGTCCTCCTGAGCGGTGCAGCCTTCGCCACCGCCGTCCTCCTGAGCGGTGCAGCCGCCGCCGTCCTCCTGAGCGGTGCAGCCATCACCGTTGCCGCCGCCGCCCTCCTGAGCGGTGCAGCCATCACCATCGCCGCCGTCCTCCTGAGCGGTGCAGCCTTCGCCGCCGCCGTCCTCCTGAGCCGTGCAGCCGCCGCAGTCCACCTGAGCGGTCGCTTGGGCGACGCTGTGTCTGTCCTTGTTGCCCTCCTCCGGTCCCCCTCCACCCACCCTGCTCATCATTCGGGACATGTCGAACATTTCACCCCCTGAACTGTTGCATTATTCTGGTCCTTGTTGCCCTCCTCCGGTCCCCCTCCACCCACCCTGCTCATCAATTGGGACATGTCGAACATTTCACCCCCTGTACTGTTGCATTATTCTGGTCCTTGTTGCCCTCCTCCGGTCCCCCTCCACCCACCCTGCTCTTCAATCGGGACATTTTCGAACATTTTCACCCCCCTGAACTGTGGCATCTAATTCTGTTCCCCGTATCCCTCCTCCGGTCCCCCACCTCCCACCCTGCCTTGTGTTAGATGTTGGGGACGTCTGGAAGCCGTCCCTTGGGGGGGGGGTTATGTTATGTTCTAGTCGTGTGGGTTTTGTTACGTACCCTTCTGTGTATTGTTCTGATTTGTGGTTCTATACATACACTTTTTCATGTGTTCCGCCGCCTGGCAATTCTGCGCTGTTTTCTCTCGCCTCCGTTCACGGAGTTTACTTTCGTTCCTGTACGCTTCGTTTGTAATACCCGGCACTACTAACGATTATATAGGACTTGTGAATATTACTAACTGACTAAACACGGGTGTGATTAACTAATCTACTAACGTTAGGGCTTAATAGAATTATTACTAACACAAACTAACAAGTTAATTCCCATCACGTTTCCACAGCTGTTTAATGTTTCCTTACGTTTCTTGTCATTTGTCGTTTTTACTAATTTACTAACGTCAGGGCTAGGATAGGATATTACTAACGATTTACTAATTGCCTTGTTACGTGTCAAGATGTTTTCCATTTCCTACTTCTAATCGAGCTAATTGTTTGCACCTGTCTACATCACATTTAAGCCCAGTGTTCTAGTTGCTCTGTGCGAGATCGTCATTTGTTGTTCCCTTCCTTCGCTGCTATCTACCTGTTCCCTGTTTCCAGTTTCCGAGTTCCCTAGTGCCTTTCCGAGTAAGTGTTTTGCGTTTGTTTTTCCCTGGTTTAGTTTTGCGTTCGTTTGTCTTAGGACCTGTTTGTTTCTGAGTTTTGTTTCTTGTTGTTTTCTAGTTTATTTAGTTATTTGTTTTGATTGTCAGTGTTTTGTTTTTCTAGTCTGGATTCCGTGTTTTCGACCTCGGTCTGTGTTCTCGCTACCCTTCTCTGCCTGCCGTTATTGTACCTCTGCCAAGCCCTTCTGTTTTTGACCCCTGCCTGTGCACTACTCTTTTGGATCCTGATTTTGTACCGTACTGACATTAAACATCGGTTTTTTGTACCCCTGCCTGCTATTGGGTCCCTATTCTCCACCGATCGTAACAGTTCTATCACACGTAATGTTGGGAAGACCATCCAAGCACACACCAGGGCCACGCGGGACATCCAATCACACTTGAGCTCTGGGCAGACCGTCAAATCATCAGATCCAGACCCAGTACTGTGATGTGTTTCTCACCTCGGACAAAAATACCACGTTTCCACTGATGAATGTTTTCACTTAATGGTGGAACAAGAAATTATTCAGCAAAAAAAGGAATTTTTTTTTACGAAATGAGAATTTTGTTTGCAACACTGTAGCATCAACAATAAAAAACAAAATAGTGCTCTTTGGAAAATGAGGTTGTACAGAGATAAAATTCAAAGCAAAGTTCACCTTAAATAATAGCCACAATAGCCTAATTATATGATGTCTCAGTAATTTGCTCTACAGCATAAAGATGGTCCAGGGGCTGTTTTGCATTTGTACACTAATGAAGGCAGGGTCTTATCACTGAGGTCAAGTATTTTTTTGTAATATTGCCCAGATGTATTAAAGGTCTCTAACTTTTATACAAGAGTGCCTTGGATGTTTTTGTATATTTCACTCTTTTCATGACCAAGCTACAATATTTAGGGTGGACTTTGATTTGATTCTAGTATTTGAATTGTGAAAACAATCATAGTTTATTTAATTTCTAAGTCAGTTTTAAGGACAGATCTTCCAGGCATTCATCAAAAACAGTTCTCAGTGCACTAACTGGTTTTTGCATTCTGCTGGTGTACACTGGCCTCTCAATGCATCTGTGATGCATGCACTGTACAGCATACCTTCGACATTTCCAATATTGCATGACATCCAATTTGACCTTTAAGTAATGTACACAATTTGTACATTGGAACATTTTACCTTAAACCTGAAAACAACACAGAAGTCAGGGGCAGGAACAATCTGCTGCCAGACAAGTATTGAGAATAAGATATACTTAGAATACTTAAGATACTTATCTGACAATGAAAAAGGATCCAATTTTCTAGAATGTTCTGAACATGTCTGTCATGTATGTGTTATCCTGGCTGACTATTGTATAACCACAGGTTTGTGGGTATTGCAGATAAACCCTAAAGCAGGGGTAGTCAACCCTGGTCCTGGAGTGGCGGTGACGTTTCTGGTTTCTGTTCCATCTGAGCTCGAACACAAGAGTATGATAGTTAAAAACCCGAATATTCTGAATGGTGAAATGCTGAGTGCCCACAGCATATGGTTACCTGCATTCATTAACACTGATTTGTTACAATTAATCCAGCTATGTAGTTACAGGTTTAGATGGAGCAAAAACCAGGACTATCTCCAGCACTCCAGGACCAGGGTTGCCTACCCCTGCCCTAAAGCATAAGCTAACACTTGATCCTATTAATACAATGACTTAATTGTCCAATTAAATTGTTAAATAGATGGGACTTTATCTGTAAGAAAAATGTTACAGCCAAACCATAAATATTACAGAGGATATGTAGTACTGCACAACCACTGAAAACCACACACGTCAAAGAAAGCCATTGCAGTGAACTATCCTTCTGTATGCAGATCCAAAAAATACTAAAAGGGTAGACATAATGTAGGCAAAATAATAGGCACATGTGAAAATGACCACATATATAATGGCGTTGTAATTCTGATAATGCCAACTTCCACATGGATTGCCAAAGAAAACATGCTCAATTCACCAACATTCTCTCTTGCTGCATGTCTATTACATTATCTTTGCTATTAATAAACATATAATTGGAAATAAATAAATATGTGGTTGAGGAGGAAATTAAGCAACATGATACAATGGTATTCTGAATATTGACAGAATGCAGCTGTCTCAAGGGCGGACTGTATTTTGAAGCGACGCAGAGATGCACAAGGACATTTGCAGCAAGGTTAGTAGTTTTATCTCCGCTTTTCTAGGGCTCGCGTTGAGTGAGTGGAAAGGAGGCGGGGCAGTCATTTAGAGGTGTGGATTTGTGTAAAAGCATGGCGCGGTGATCTTTTAACACATTTAAAGGGTCTGAAAATTCTGCCACCAGAAACCAGATCTGAGGGCAGTCCTGGATACGCTTTACAGTACTGCACATGACAGATTCTGCTACCCTGATAGTGTTCTCTCACCTGCAGGGAGCGAGTTTATGACCGTCAAAGGCACCTTCAGCACGTGTTTCTCTGCACTGCAAGGACATTAAATGATTTCTCGCCTCTTCCAAAGGAAGCATTTGCCAATTATACCAGTTGATTTTTTTTCCCAGCCATCTCATGCCAACACTCATGTCAGGAGATGTTCCATCACTTAACCAACAATAGATGTAATATATCACTGGCGTGACACCAGCGCCTCTGTGTGAAGTGTTGAAAATGATAATGATGGTGGTAATGATGTCCTCAGTTCAGTCTTCAGCATCCATAATCTGTCTTTCCTGTTCAATGTTAGAACCCTACTACAGATACAACAACAAGGCAGGCACAATGCAGTACACTTCAGAATGCTTTATTAGCATTGATATGGACCATTCTGAGACATTTTGTACATTGTATAACTATGCTTATACTGCGTTATGACTGCATTATAGCTTGTCAAGAATGTCTCTATAACTACGTATAATGCATTATATATATATATATATATACTGTATATGGGGTCAATTGCAGTGTGCTTAGCAGGAGTTTATACCTCTCAGGTTTAAACCTCTAGACCACAGAACTGGATTACAACTGGAACAGTTAATCCTTATTTCACAGCTTTGGATAGCTGTTCCAGTTGTAATGCAGTTCTGTGGTATAGAGGTTTAAACCTGAGGTGTAAACAGTTCAGTTCTGTAGTATATATACCTGAAGTTTAAACTCCAGCTAAGCGCGCTAGAGTTGACCCATTGTAATAGTAGCAATAGACAGCTATAGGTTTTCACAATCCGAAAGCACTTTACAGTGAAAGGGGGAAAGCTCACCTCAACCACAACCAATATGTAGCCACCCACTTGAGTGATACCCTGCAGCCTGTTCACACCACAACACTCACCACACATCAGCTGAGGCTTAGGGAGGCAGCCTCTCTATTTATCAGAAGAGATACCAGACAATTTTAAGGAAGCAGAAACAGCTCAATATACCTGAATGATGTAGAGCAGTAAAGATATGTGTTGTTTGGGCCTGACTTTAAAGCGTCTGTTTCGTAATGCATTAGAAAAAAACAACAACCTGAGAGTCATCCTCTACAGAGCTAAATCAGTCTGAAGCCTGCATCTGAATGCATTACAGACGTGCATTTCTGCACCTTTGTTCACTTGGCTGGTTAGCGGCGCCGCTATGGCAGCAGTAGCAGCGGTATGACAGTTAATTACACAGGCTCATTTGTCTCCTTCTATGCTTGAGCTGTGGCGCATGCCGAGACCAGTATCCTACAGCAACCTGCACTGTAATCGCTCATTACAGCCCTAGAGAGCTCATTTCCAAAATCAAGGAACCTATTTCAACTCCACTTATAATATAGCACCTTTACATAAGGCACAAAAAGACCAAAGAGACCTTATTTGAGTGAAATTACAGATACAACACTCATTAACACAAAAACACAGCGTGGGTGTATTAATGCAGGGGTAGGCAGCCCTGGCACTGGGGTGCCAGAGTCATTTCTGGATTCCATGCCACCTGAGCTAAATTGCGCCATTTGATCGATTATTAAGATTAAGTCGGCGTCTGAAAATTCAGGAATGATGGAATAATTGGAATAATGAAACACTGAGCACCCACAGTGGATATTCACCTTCCTTAACTGACCTGTTGTTAGCTTTGTAATTGGCTAGTTGGCCACCATCGCTCTTTTGTGCAATAGAGTGCTACAGTGATGACGTATTTTTGTAAGAAAGAAATAGAAGGATAGAAATAGATAGAAAATAAGCTCTGTTGCAAACAAAGCTTTGATCTGGTTTGACCACGTGACTCGTTTTTTTCACATTCGTCATTACTATTGTTCAAAAACATTAGCTAGCTAATTCATTGAGATGTTCATTTAGCTATTCCACCCCCTCCCGTCCACAATTGGCCCACTTGTTTGGGCTTGTTTTTGACGGCGAGGATGCTTGTCTCCCGAGAGAGTTGGCAACACTGCAAAGTACTGCAGTAATGCTGAGTTAGCTACCTAGCTAGCTAACAAAAACCTGAGTTTAAAATAGTATTAACTCATGTTCTAGAATTGAATAAAAAATTAAGTGATGAGACTAAAACTATAGTGGAAAAGCTTGAAAGAAGCGCAAACACGACTAGCTTGCTACACTACAGAGCAGCCATTGGCTTGACGTAATGATGTGTAATTATTCCAACAGATTGAATATAGAAACTTGTTAGCAACTTACTTTTTTAAACCACATAACAGCTTAAACATTTACGGTGAAGATATTAATGTGTGTACTTTATTTAGTAGAACAAAATGTGAGACATTCTTAGGCTTATATTAACCACAGACCTTATTTTCGGCATAAATCGAAAACCCTATGGGAAAAAAGCATTGGAAGTCTGGAGAGAGAACCATTGGCTCAAAATTGCGAACTCACTTCCAGGTTTTAGGACTAGGACACTGTATTGTTATTCCCAATGAAAAGTTGCTCTTGGAGATGAAAGCTTGATGAACAGCAATTACAGATGATGGGACTTTGCTCGGGCTAGTCGTAATAAAGCGTAATAATTAGTCAAATTATGGGTTAGTTTGGGGTTTGGAGTACTAGCTGCAAACATTCATAGTTAACCAGGAACAGGGCTGTATAGGAACTTCTGAACTAATGGAAACAAAAAACACAAAACCATTAAGGCAGGGAACTCTGGGAAGTGTAAAAGTTGCTTTGCCCTGAGCTCCTTCATCATCGCTCTGGGTTTCCCGACACCGGTGGGCCGGAACGTTCCTCCACGACGATCACCTCCGGAGACAAGATGCGGAAAAGCAAAGGAAGGGAAGGAAAAGCAATTCACTTTCTTTTCAGCCACTATTTTCCGAGGACTCAGTGGTCCAGAAAATAAAACCATGGGTGACGGACGTCCCCCCGATGCTTTGATCGATGTTGGGAGTCGGCGTGACGGAAGTTTGATCGATGCCGGCGAGAAACCCTGGGGGGTCGGTGTGACGGAGGTCATCTGCATGTAGGGCAATGGGGTGGTTAAGGAGATGTTAGCTAGACGGGTTGTAGGTTTAATTCAACACCTCAGCTGGGAAATTAACCAGCATACTTCTGGGTATAAGATCATTTGCTGCAGCAATGTGCCACGCCGGCTTCCCCACTCCCCTTCTTCCTGCCATACACTACTAGCTTCCCAAAAGTCTTGGATTCAATCAGCGATTGTCCTTATCTCTGACTTAAGAATAAATGCTTTAAAGCATTTCTTTATTTATTTTTTTTTGCAAAAACAGCTTGGAGTGTTAACTCTACTGAACAAAATGTGGATTGAATCCAGACATTATCATAGTCCCTGGGTGGGTTCCCAGCTGCAAGGTTTTTCTCTGGTTCTTCAATATTTATCAAACACCAGTGTGGGCAATGTAGATGGCCTGCTTTGCATAACTGAACTTGTACTGCAAGCTGAGAGTGACATTCATTCTAACCTGTGACTGCATCCACGCCGGGAGCCCTGTCAAACTCTCCAAATGGTGCTCTGTTGTGTAATGGAGACAGAAATCATCGGTCAGCTCTGTTGTGTAATTACCCCAGCTGCAGGGTCTCGGTTTTGGCTGTTCCTGTGACCATAATTATGAAGAAGGACCGACAGGCTGTTATCTGTGTCTCAAAAGAGGCGTATGATCCGTTGCTCTGTACAAATGGTAATTGAATGTGTCCTACTGCCAATGAGGCACAACTGTTAAAAATAGTTTATTTTCTTAAAGTTTGTTAATGTCTTTGAATAATTTCACACAGAGTTTGATGCCCACTCCTCCCGAAAAAAATAAAAAATAAATATATTATCCACCATCTAACCTGCTTATTCCAGGTTAGGGTTGTGGGGGGGGGGGGGCTGGAGCCTTTCCCAGCATGCATTAGGTGAGAGGCACACACACCATTCCCTCAAAAAAAAGAGGAAAAAAACCTCTGCCGATTTGAACTCACTGTGAAGTGACAGTGCTATCCACTTCACCACCGTGCCACCCCCTAATAATAATAATAATAATAATAATAATAATAATAATAATAATGCAGTGAATCCCTCCTTAAAAGCAGTTCAACTCACAGCTCACTGCTAACATCATTTAAATATTTTGAAGGAGAGTCTGAGAGGAAGTTTGAGAAGGTGACACATTTGAAGGAAGGAGCTGAAGGAGTTTTGAAAGAGAATGTAAGAAGAAGAACAGAAACCTGGATTTTTTTGTCCTACTTTTGTCCTACTTATTAGGGAACTTGGGAAACCATTAGTGGAGTTAGTTGAGAACACTTGAACTTAATCATGAGTCAAATTTAAAGAGGGCAGGCAGGAGTATGAGAAGAACGCTGTTTGTAGAGTTGTGACTAGGACTGAGTTTTAAAGATGTCAGTAGAAAGGAAAAATGTCCACTGCATAAACGGTGAGTAGATTTTTCCTGGTGAAGCAGGGAGCACTGCTTCACTGGTTTCAGCTGCCATATGTCAAAATGAAAATTTAATTACAAACATTTTGGGGAGCATAAATGTCTTTTACATCTCGGCAGTAAATGCATAGAACAGGGGTTTGTGTCTCTTGGATCATGTTCCACAAACAGAACACGGATGCATGCAGCACAACCTGTTTATGTTAGCCGGGTACACAATATCAGCTTTGCAAGTGCAAATGAAATCACTCGAGTGGGTGAGTCACACATCTGCAACAACGTGGACACGATTCGCTGTGGTAAAGCAAACACGAGGAAAGAAAGACAGTAACGCAGCTGGAAGTACTCAGTACACGCACAATTATAGTGTTTTGGGCCCGGCAAAAAATAAAGAACGAGGAGAAAAAAGCTTGAGTGCTGACAAAAAGAAAAATGAAAAAAAGGAAATACAATTTCCTTTTGAAAAAGAAATAATAATAAAATGACGTGACATCTCCCTCGGGCCTGCAACGCTCTCGGGTTGATTGGCTGCGGTCACCGTGGTTCACATGGCAGCCCATCCCTAGCGGTCACAGCTTCAAGTGGAAGGTGAATTCTGTTCAATCAAACATTACACACAGAGTCAATACCACCTCATAACAAATGGTCTCAGGCACTAAGGGAAGACACACTGTCCAATGCATGCCCTTTCCATTTTTATCAATTTACAGAACAGGACATTTTGCTGAGGCAGTTGTGTTACCTTGTATATCCGCACTACAAGTTGTCATTAATGATGCACCTCTCCCCGTATTGGCACTAGATCTCCTGTACCACCATGTGTCCTTTTTGGAAAATGGACACTGGATCATGGACGAGCGCATCAGAATAAAATGCACACTGGATCGTGGACGGGCGCATCAGAAAAAATGGACACTGGATCACGTGTGCTTCAGTTGCACTATTCCTCACCCAGCTGAGCATGGCACAGAGACGAGTCAGAGGAGACGGTTAAAAAAAAATTTAAATGTAAATGTAACGGCAACATGCTGACGGGTGTCCTTACTCAGAAGTGAGTTCCATAAAAATGTAGCCAGATTGCTAACAAAGTGCTAATTTAAACTGCACAACTGCCACGGCTCAAAGACATTACACATTTACGTAACTGCCAGGCCAGGGCTCGAAATTGCGACCGTTTTGGTTGCATATGCTACTAAAATTGAATCTGTGCGACCTTGAAATATAATTGGGAGCATTTGTGCAATAATTGTTCTGGTGCAACCTTTTTTTTTTTTTTTCCCCCAGTCGAACATCCCTTTCTCTGTACATTCACTAGTTAGTACACTCAGTATGTGCCTTGTGACCAATCAAACGTGAGCTTGACGTTCTTACCTTTAATGCTGATTTTAGATTGGTTAATATTAGCCTTCAATCACTCCCTTTCACGGCACTCTGTCACATGACCCAGAGAGCTAACACGTTAACTAATGTTACCTGAAGACAAAGGTTTATGATGAAGTTTATGCCAAACTAGCTAAATTGGTAACGTTACCTAGAGTTATGGAAAGCTAAAAAGATGAAGCGAACAATTAAGGCATTTTTTAGTAACGTTAACGTTACTTGCTTTGACAACTTTGAGGTACTGCTGCCATGCTTCACTTTAGTGTGATGTAACTTTTTGAAATGTTAACAAATTGGGCCATACTTGCATCTGATTGGTTAGTTAGGGTCTACTAAATAACCAACCAGAAGACCATTATATAAATCATACATTATCATAGAAAAAAAACACCAAACGTGATGTCCATTGCAATGGATGCAGGGTCTGAAGAAGTTAAATCCTGGCCCGAGGATATTGCATAAAGCCCCAGTGGCGGCCTATACCATGCGTTTTTAAGGCGACTTTAACCGTTTTATGTGACTTGTAAACTGTACTGTTATATTGTCCTTTTTTATCAATAAAAAAAATCTATTACATATGCTTTTGTGCAGTGCTCCTTACATTTTGGTGGGTGCTCTTAAATTTTTGCTGGTGCTCCTAACATTTTGAAGTTGGGAGCACCAGTGCCACCAAGTAAAAAAGTTCATTTCGAGCCCTGCTGCCAGGCTAACTAACAACTACGTCATTCAACAACCCATCGAGCAGATACTGCCTTTCATTAGATAATATATAGATAATGAGAATTTCTTTTTTTAAACGGCACGGCGATTATTCAGTATATTACATTAAGTTGTCAACTTCACAACTGGCTGGCGCTGTATACGTACACTACCGTGTAGTAGCAATATACTGTTAGTAGTATGTTTACATAGATAGTCCCTAGTTTTAGTTACTACTAAGTTTCCATAAGGTAGCCCTGTTTTATTAGGCACAGTTATAAGTCTATATTGGCAACCAACATCAAGTGCAAATAGCAGTGGCAACTATAAGCACCAGAATAAAGGAAACAACCACACAATAGAAATTTAGTGCAAAGCTGATCAGACTCCACTAGTGAATTAAATGAGATATCGAGCAAATACTAGGCATAAAGTTCTTAGTGCTAATCGATATCACACTAAAACCAGAAGGAACTTAAAACATATAAGCAAATAAAGAGAGAAATTGTCAAATATCCCATCAATAAGAAAAACAAGCTTACAAAACAGAACTGGACCCAGTGAAGATGCCAATGAGGAGCCACTGGAATGTTAACAATTGATTTCAGCAGACACAAACCTGTCACATTGCAAGAAACGATAATTAACTCTGCACAAAGGCCGTTTAGTCAAAGATTTTCACCCATCACCAGCATGTAAGTTTCTCAGTAATTTCTTTGTGTTTAACTCTTCTCTGTGCTTGGCACAGTTGCCAGAATTCAGGCTGGCTCTTAAATTATAGCATATATTTAACATCCATATATATGTTAAATGTATACAGATTTGCAACCAAGTATTAAATATGATGACCTTATTTCAGACGATGCTAATTTTGCTCTGCTAAAATGGACTAGGGATAAAAAGGGCTGTCATTTCTACATGGATCACCTGATATGGATGCAAATACCCTCAAATTAAGGCAGACAGTATTCATTGTTTTATTTTAAATCCAGTGCGCTGGAGTACAGAGCCAAAACAACACAAAGTGTGTCACTGTCCAAATACCTACGCACTGCATGTGATGGACTCCATCTCTTCTCTCGTTTTCTAAGGCTTTCGCCAACAAACTGTCAGTCACTGCCTCCCCACGAAATATCATGAAAGTCTGTATCTGATCATTTTCGGCCAAGTTAGCCAAGAGTCTTGATTCTCTAGCTACCGCGTGCGTGTATGTAGCCATTTGTGTATCATCAAAGCCAGCATGATGGGGGAGTGAAGCAAGTACAATCGATCTGACACTGGTGTTTATCAACCATGTGTTTATCATTCAGAGTTGGTGGACAGGCCCCTCATTACCAATACAGAAATAAATAAATGTGGCAAAGAAGAAATACAAAAATAAACAAACACAGAAATACATAAATAAAGAAAAGAAATACAGAAACCCACTAAGCTTCAGAACTTTATGTCAAACGGTTTTAGAATTACTAGCATTTTTGTGATAAGCCAAGCCCAATAAAAAATTAATTGGATTCTCATTCGGCCATTTTTTGACATAGGCCTGGATATGTGAAAGGATGTGGGCTGAGTCCTTCGAACAGGTTTCGTGCAAATTGGTCAAATTCTGTAGGAGGAGTAGCATTTTAAGTGTTTTTAAAAAAATGCTAATTAGCGGAAAATCGAAGATGGCAGACTTCATGGTTTCTTGAGGCAAATTTGTTGGGCATGAGCAGTGGGACTTGTACACCAAACTTTCTGTCAAATGGCTTTGGAATTATTAGCATTTTTGTGATGAGCCACGCCCATTGGAAATTCATTGGCTCGTCAGTTGGCCATTTCTTGACCTAAGCCTTAGAAAAGGAAGGCCTGTGACCTGAGTGCACACACCAAGTTACATGAAAATTGGTTGAATTTTGTAGGAGGAGTAGCATTTTAAGTGTTTTAGAAAAAGTGCTAATTAGCGGAAAATCCAATATGGCTGACTTTATGGTTCCTTGAGGCAAATTTGTTCATCATGAGCAGCGGGACCTGTATACCACATTTTGTGACTCTAGGTCAAACGGGGCATCGGCAGTGGACGTGTCAATGTCACATTTTTGCACTACAGCGCCACCAGGTGTTCAATCTATGTCATAATACACAACATCCAAGAGTTTGGCAATCCCAACAAGCCTGCCAAGTTTGGTGATTCTAGGCCAAACCAGCTCACAGGAACTTTAGGTGAAAGGGGAGAAAGAAAGAAAAGAATCAGAACAAAAACAACAGGGTACCAGCAGCTGCGCTGCTCGGTCCCCGAATAAACATTTATTCTGATTTTATCTACTAATTTCTTCATTTCGGTGTCTATTTATTTATAAATTCCTCATTTTGGCATTTAAAGATTAGAAGATTGGGCTGTATTTGGAATATTTATAATGAACACATGCAGAGTTGACCTTGTCCTTCCGATTTTATGCAGCCAAATGAAACCTATAAAACAAAATCAATTCATTAACTCATTCATTTTTTCATTAGATTACGAGGATGGCAGAAAGACATCCTGAATCTTGAAGTCTGTTTTCCCGTGGTTTGAAATCTTCCTGTGCTATCGAAAACATTTAACTGAATTTAGCACGCTTGAAAAAGTGCAACCCAAACAAAGCCTTTACCTTGAGAATGCATTTTAAGACATTTTAAAAGGTGTTTCAATCAATGAATCAGAAGCAGGGGTGTCACTCATTTGATGAAAACCTCTGATATAGCAAAGAAAACTTTATTCTGATATGGTGCCGGATAAATACAAATGGTTTGAACGAGTTGCATATACCCTTACACTGGCATATTTGGTAAATGCCAAAAATATAAATGTGTATTTGGTCTTATTAGGCTAAGCCTTATTAGGCCTTATTAGGCTTTGTATTTGCCCAAAGCACCACTATGTTTGCAATTGCTTTTTTTAATTCAAGGTTGCATCTCAAAATGCTTTGAGTACACCTGCTTTGAGTAACCCCAGGCATGGCTCAAACTGCCCAGCAATTTGACTGAAAATAGCACCCCCAGTTGTGCACGGAACACAAGTTTACCTCATATTCAACACCAGGGCAAAGCCCCCCTCAATCCCAATGCACTCGGTTGTGCACTGTATAAACCGCAAGACATTCTCTGCTCTGCCAATGCCACAAAACTCAGGTTCCCACAATCCTCTTTAGATCCTCTTAAAACAGTTACTCTAATATAATACAGCTGCAAGCAGCAATAACCATGGTCCAGGCTCAGAAAGGGCTACCAAAAGACAGGAGTGTAAAGAACAAAATGAGTTGCCCATATGTAGTTTATTTTACAATAAATATTTGCTAAAATAACTAAAGTAAAATCTAATAATGGTTATTGCATACATACCACACTACTGACCAGTATAAACATGTTAATAAAATAGTTCAACCTTAAAATTAACAACCAGGTTTCCATAACTCTGGCAATATGTCTACAATCCAAAGTAAGTGTTTTATAAAGATATAAAATCAGTTAAAGAGAACATGTGAAAATGTGAGTACAATTTTAGAATGATTAGATGCAATCAGAAGTGAATATTTGGGTTCTGATTAAATAAAACACTGATTGGAAAAAAAAAAAGCGTATTACTTTTAGCACGGGACAACTCAAGGAAATCTAAATGGAATGTCTGGAATTTTTTTCTTTTTCTTTTGTCCAAACAGACCTGAGCTACCCACCTTTTTCTCAGGGGGCGTTCATTATTCGAGACCATCATCATCGCTTGCCAGAGTGTTTTCGTCTTGTTATTAGAGCCTCTTTGATAATAATGGCCGCAGTGCTTTATCATGCTCTGGTTAAATAGCACCTGATGTATATTCACTTGGGGTGCGCTGGGTATGTCCTACCAAACACTTTCCCTGTGTTGCATGCAAATCTGGAGGAACGTTGACAGTCAAAGAGCAGTTGACAAGAGTCAAAATAAAATTCTACAAAGCAAACTCATACACATCACATATACATAAATTATTAAAATATTACAGTGTGGAGCTACCTGGGGCTTGGTTCCAATGTGGAAGTGATCCAGGTGTTGAATCTTAAGTCTGTTATAGAGCTTTGACCATTCATATAATCAGCTGTAGTTTTGACCGTAGCAGTGTTTTGGCAGGGTTAGCCAAGAAGAAAAAAACTGGGATTAAAACTAAAGACTAGATAGATGGTAAACAGTTGCTGATGGGTTGATCAGTTAAATGGCCTCAAAGTTAAAACAAGAACAAAACGCTGAGAAGTGCTCACAGAATTTGGCAGCCATTTGGGACACAACACAAGGAAAAAAGTGATGTCGCCCAGAACAATACATGCCTCTGCCTGCCCTGCAGGAAACTGCAAATACCACCTCCATCCCTCGCAGGAGCCAAGATCTTCCCTCCGTTTTCCTCAAAGGAGGCAGGACCAGATGGTGGTCACATGTTCCTCGTGCTTTAATTAAAAGGTATTTGTTCAGATCCAACGGGAAGATGGGGTGTGCTTCTGAAACAGGTGCGGGGGATGAGAGGGAGTTTTGGCTGTCAGCTGTAGGGCTTTAAAGGCTACCGGGGGGGATGCTCGCTGAAAGATCACCATCCGTTTACCCCGAATGTACAGCTCGACAGATCCCAATCCAGTTTAAACTTAACCTCGAGTTTTCAGAAAGTCTCCGAAATAAGTTTGTAATTTAAGTTCTCTGCTCCTCCCCGTTACCGGTGAGCGACAGCCAATAATGGAAGAACCGATCTCTAACTTGTGTTGTAATTTCTGCATCCCTCCTTCCAATCTCCTCCTTCTCTTTGCATTCACGTTTTCAGGTTGGTGGGTTTTGAAGAGCTGCGTGCGCAGTGCATTGACCCTTGCCAAACAGACCCAGCCAAATACAGCGACTCAACCAACCAACCTCCTGACAGTCTCCAAATAAACAGCATCCATTCAGCTGCTTATCATTCTGTTGTTACCTGTATTTTACAATTAATGCATTCTGCCTTGGTGTGGTCTGTACCACATTGAAGTCTATTTGAAAGGGAACTTTTGTTTAGCCAGATGTAACCTAGTAAAAACCCACAAGGATGGCCAAACAGTTAAAGGTCGGTGTGACAGACTAGTTCTGTCACCCCAAAGAGTTTTTCTCATTGAAGCTCTCTTGGTTACTTTTTTCTCATTTGTCAGAATTGGAGAGAGAATACTGTGATCATTGTAATGATTAAATATTTATATTTAACTAAACAGCTAAAATAATCTTTTATAAGTCCATGAAATACAGATATTGTAATGTAGATGTACGTACATGAACTGAAGCCCGTGGTGGGTTTTGGATAAAGAGGGCAAAGTTAAACTTTAGATTCTGCAAAGGGAAAATGCTTAAAAAGCTTAAATGCATTTCAATTCACTTGGATGGGAAAAGAGTCAGAAAACACGTTCTTATGCTCGTTGACAGAGACACAGTGCTGAGGAGTCTGCGAGAGGGATCTTGCCAATTCTTCGATTGTGCCTTTCCCACTGTTTCAGCAGATAAAAACAGTTTTGCAACAAAAATGCTTTTTTTTCTTCAAGTCAAGCGATGGATTAGCTGACATTATTTCTGTCTGCTTTATTGCTGAACGGCATTTTTTTTTCCTCCTTGCATGATTTTTCCCCCCTTCATTTTCATTTCAGGCCAGACTTCATTTGAGATTTTATCCATACCCTGTATAACACTGTGCGTAATTCCTATAATACCAGCTCCTAGTATCTCGCAAGCAGATATCAAACGCTTTGAATATCTGACTGAATTTTTTGTGTTCTAGTAGCTGAGAGCTTTTTTTAACCCGTTGGCTTGGCAAAATTGTTTCGGGTGGCAGAGTTATGAGAATCCCCGTTGCACCTAAAGCGCAGATGAAGAAATATTATTGCCTTTCACAGCACCAGGGAACGAGACCTTGAGTTCACGGCTGCGCGCAGCAGCGCGGGAGAAATTGCTGAGTTCCAGGGGCTGCACGAAGACTTGGGTGTTCAAAGCACCCATGAAAGAGGACCGCCATTAAGGTCAGCTATTTAACTGCGGCCCCCTTTGTCTGGCCAGCGGGAAATGAAACGTCACGTATCTTGACCCCCCTGGGCTGTTCCCGCACCGTGAACGCCGCACGCCCAATGCGAGTGAGCGGTGTCGCAGATAAAGCACAGCGCGTGCGACCGGAACATTGGTGATCATGAGAAAGAGCACCGTATATCACATTAGAGCACAGGCTGCGTTAAACCGCGGCGAAACGCTACGCTTACAAGGTGAATCTGCACAAACAAGGACGGACGGCACATCTGGGGGACACGCATAGCAAACAACTGCAAGTGTTATTACAAGGAATGGCATGGCAATTCACCGTGTGTGCTGATTTTTTTAGTTCGGAACACTTGGGATAGCTGCTCACGTTATATGCCTTTTGGTACAGAGAAGAAAATATAAATTAGACTCGCAGTCTTTATTGCAACAAAGCTGTGCTCTTTCTGAAACATTCTATAATTTGGACACAACAGCTTGGAAAGCTCCCCAAAGCGCTTCTTCTTTATCATTAAGGCTTGTGTGTTTGCAAATTAGTCGTTAGTTCCACTTCTTTCCTTCATAATATTTACAGATATCTTCAGGAAGAGGCACAATTTCAGAGAAAGTTTCACTTTGTTGTGCTGCAGAAAAATCACCGAATGGCCGGAATGTTCTGCTTCACAGAAATCGAAATAATTAAACGCATCTCCCCAACTCTTTCTTTTTAAAGCCAACTTGGTGCAAAATATGAAACTGAATAATAGTTTTTCTAAATCCTTATAAATAAACTTGGACACATTGTTTGTGTTGGAAACATTGTTTGTGGTTTAGCCATCTGAAGCTGGATTCCATACTGCTCCGCAGGAAGTGATGTTCAAGTGACCATATTTGTCACTGACAGACAAGCACATCGGAATCATGACATAGATGTCAAAAAATAATGAAATGTACTGGAGACATCTCAATGTGGAAACACCTATGTGTCTAATACTCCAACTCACTCATTAAACAGGCTACTGTAGGCTACCTCATAGTCTAGTTTACACCACAGGGTGGTGATATAATATATAACACTGCAGTAGCTAGCTAAGTTTTACATTAACATATAAGTATTACTCCATATCAGGACACAAAACACAGAACACAAAATAAATTTCCTTCTTCCAAACCCCAATGATCTGCCAACTACATCAGCCAGACTGGCCACACTCAGTTTTGGTTTCTTGCTGAAACGCATAAAGATTGGATGATTTCTCATCCCCATGTACCAACTAAGGAACCTAGCTAGCTAATAGGAACACAGACCGTGAAGTCATGGTTACTATAATGTACGAACAGTCAGCTATATACATGTATATCCAGCATATCTTCTTTGTTAAATGTGAACTAAGACCCTCTATAAAAGAAAGAGAAATGCTCATAGACTTTACCATATTGAAGTAGACAACCAGGCCTGCACAGGCTCACATCAAAATGAATTACCCCAGCTTGTTTGAAGGTGTCATTATATAAACCATAACGAAATCATAACGAAATAACTCATCATCGACAATGTTTCCGAATTAGCCTGTGTATGAGGTAAATTGGCGCACTGTTCAAAATTCAGGCACATCCAGACTGTAATTAGAAAAAATTAATTAAACCTTGTTTGACGGTATCTAAAAATCTATAGCATACGGCAAGGGAGGTCCAGTAGTCTGTTAATGGATTACACTGACAAAAGAGTCGGCACTTCACCAATCTGTCAATCTCAATTAGAAATTGACATTAACATGTAAATGAGGCAGTTGGATAATCTGGTAGGTCACTTATGCAGAAGGAGGTTATGAGTTTACTGTATATGGAAATTGCATTCATTATCTAATTACATATTGGCAAATAGAAAATGAGGGATGTAGCTGAAGCAGAAGTCTTGGTAGATATGAATTAGTCTTATACCAAGCTTTAATAGCGGGGAATTTTCAGCACTAAACTCAGAGACATTTTAAAATAGTGAGGGTCGAAAGTCGGGGGTGCCTCTGTCCCTCCTGCTTCCGTCACCACTGCTTACAGATGTTATATGACTGTCGCGCAACAAAATTCTACTTCAGATAAGGCTGTTGTCATATTTATCTTTTATATTTTATTATATCTTTTATTTTTCAATGACTCTTGCACGAAGAATGAATAATTAAAAAGCACAGTTGTTTTCTCTATAATTTATAAATGCCTTTTCCAACAATGTAATTATACAATAAATAAATTCAAATTGAGAAAACCAGTTCTGACATGTTAATTGTGTCGTGTGGGGAGTGGAATCTGTGAATATATAGTACATACACACTTTAGTCATTTCCCTTTACTTGGTATGTGTCAAAATGCTTTATTAAGAATGGGCTTTATTTAACCAATTAATCTGTCTTTACTAGGAACACAATCACGCCTCAAGTAAAGCTTTTGAGAAGGGGTGGTGTAGCGGTTAATGAACAAATACGGTTGCAGGAGTACGACGCCTAACCTGAACTGCTTCACAAAATGTCCAAGTGTACGATTGAACAATTTTATAGTGACACGCCTCTGACTGTGGCCAGTAGCTGTGCTGGGCAATGCCAAATTGGCAATAGCATTACCCAAGGAAGGAGGGTTTTGGCCGGCAATGGTTTTCACTGTCTCAATAGGCCAGAGAGAACCTGCAGTGAACCAACAGTGCACCAAGTGCATTGCTTCAAGCCGTTCGGCCGTTGTAGTGCAGAGGGGGGGGAAAGATAAACAGGACATGCTTGCCTGCACCATTATAAATTTATTGAGAACATGGCGATAATACGGGGCTACAAATATGAAAGAGCGTTCTAAATTTGGACAAAAAAAAAAAACAGAAACTAGATGCTAAAACTGGGCAGCAATATAAAAAAAACAATGAGCCATGCAAGTTGACCTTTATAAGGGGTGTATCATAAACAAATAATGCCCTGTGTTATTATTCCTCTCAGGTCTGTCATGAAAAACAAATTTAAACCTCATGACTTCCTGGCTAAAGAGAAATAAAAAAACATCGGCAATGGTGTGAACAGGCCATCAGTCCTCCTGCAATCTCGGCAAAAACAAGAGGGGAGAAAAATCTTGCTGCTCAGATGCAGTTTCTCTCGCGTCCGTATAGATGGGCCACCTTTCACAGACGCATCTCACGGGGCGAAAAAAGCGCTGTTCACTCAACCCTGAGGAATGAGTCCTTCAACTAATAATTAGAAGAAATGGCTAAACAAGGCTCTTTTGGGAGAGGAATTGGACATGGGTGTGGTATCGCAAGCTGTGTAAACGGAGGAGTAACTAAAGGCCACCAGGAAATCGAGGGTGGGCTTGGGTGGTTCCATATCAAAGTTATAATGGAATACAGTTATACGGTGCTTCTCGTCTCACGATCTCAAAAGGCTTCACAGCGCAGGGGGGGGAAACTCATCTTGACCACCTTCAAGGTTTAGCACCCACGCGATGAACGCCAGCCATTTTGCACCGTATTGCTCACCACATATTAGCTGAGGTGGAGAGGGAGGAAATTATAGAGCCAAATAAACTAAAGCTACTCCACGCAGATGGACCTACTTAACTAGGGAAATAGGTGACCTCACTGCCTTCTCTGGGAGGTCTGAACAATATCTTTGTTTTGCAGCAATAACAAGGAGTGGTGCATGTGTTTTTTGAAAAGCATTGCATTATGGAAAACACTGAAACTAATTATCGTAATGGTTTATTTACTTTGAAGGAGCTGCTGGACAGGAAGACGAAGATTGCAAAGATTGCATGATTATGTGTGTTTAACCCCCCCCCCCCCTCCCCGACCCTCATATTTATTTTTGAATGAGTAAATGTTTGATACATATAACAAGTCTGACAATACTTGTAATGCAAGAGTAAAGCTCTGTGGGTTTTAATGTGGGAAACAACCATGTGCTGTCAATCACTGGCTGGTATGAACCAAACAAAAGACTTAGCAAGTGATCCTGAGTCAAATCAGTCAGTCATCAGCTGGTTATCAATAGCATGTTATAAATCCATTTTTCCATGTTTGGCTCACGCTCCTTTCCTAGAGAATACCATAACAGCTAGGCTTATCTCCAGAAAGGATATATTTTCTCAAAATATTTTTTTTCCCCAGAGTAAAAACTAGAGACAGAGAGGCTTTTCCTATCAAAATTGAAGTTCTTTATGTTTTTCATAGTGAAGTTTTTTTTCTAAAAGGATTCAACAGGCTCACACTGCCAGTCAGGGAAAGTGAAGACTAAGCTGCTAACTCTGGTCTCTAAAAAAAAAAATTCTCTCTAGTCTCTAAATGAAACGTTGGATTACGCTGCATTTTTCCCAATTGAAATTCTCTTGTCTCATACAGATTCAAACCCCAAAACAGATAAAAAAAGCCATGCTCATGAGTTCTGTAAAGACTTCTTTGAACAAATCATAAGCTAAGATAATTGACTAGAGAAAAACCAACAATTATGTGAATAGGACTGCTCTGTGTATTCTTAGCGACAACACAAAACGTTAATATTAGTGATACAAATAAATCCCTAAACCTGTATACTGAAGCTCAACTTATCTTTCCATAATGTTTGAACTGGACACCAAAATAAGGGGGAAATATGTTTCCTCTGGAATTATCTTGTGGGCAGGGCATGGTCACATTTCATTACACGTTTATACACATGCCTCAGGTTTTTCACATGGAACACTGCCCGAAATGTAGTATGGATACATCTGTATGTAAATAATGCGGTAAGAAAATTCTGGCAGATCATAGTCACCATAAAAAGTTTAGTTCAACTGCATTTCCTCCCCTTCCTCTATTTTCTTCTCGCATTTGAACCAGCAGCCAATCGTTCTCCTCATTTCTGCGGAATTGTCATGCCTACGGCAGAGGTCGCATAGCCAACCCCCGCAGCCTATTCCAATTCTGTGTTCTCCACGGTCAATTTTCTGCCTCAAAGATATGTATGCTTTCCCAAATAAATATTAATGACTGCTCTGGAAGTTAATCCTAAACATTAGCATCTGGAAAGAGACAGGGCCATGTTTACAAGCGTTCTGTAGCAGCTATGGGCTACGGAGGCCTTCCAGGCTACCGGATGCGGAGGCTGCTTTCGCGTGAAAATGTGGCCCTGATTGATATTCTCTTTGTACAGCTTTTTCATCTTACTCTTGCATAGCACTGCAAGCTTCACAAAGGCAAATTTGCATGTCCTACAGTGAACTGAAAAAGAGAAATATGTGCAGAACAGGAGTTATTAGTGCTCATTAAACTGCAGAACTGAGATAGCAATTAGAGGGCACCATAGAGGGAACTGATGGCGGTAAAATTTTGTTTTATTTTTAAACTTTTTTTCATGTCACCCTTGCCAGCTGTAGTTAGGATAATTTGGGATGGGGGGAGGGGTCGTTAACATCCTGATTCGCTGGACTCCAGGTATGCCTCCCTTCTCTTCCCTGGATAATAAGAGCCTGAGATAACAATACATAGTAGAACTTGAGTTCATTTTACCCTTCCCAAGAACAAGGTCCTACCTTCCCCCTAGGTTAATGAATTCTGGACGAGCAGGTGAAACTCGTTAATGATGTGGTTGGCCTTCACCTGTCAGAAGACCCCACACAGGGGTCTTCTGACAGGTGCATGGTGAAAAGCATACGACAAGAATTCATGATTCTGCGACCTGTTGAGCGATGAAAGATGGCATTGGGGGAAGGTGGATGACTGGAAGATTATAAAGGGGTGGAGAAAAAGAGGTGAAGATAGAGAAAGTGAATGAATGACTGAAGGATTATGGAGGGATCAGAAGAGGGAACAGAGGCCACACACTCCTAGAGGACCCCCAAATAATCACATTGTACACTATGTATGTAAAGAAAAGGTACATTTCTGTCTCAAAGGATCATTATCAGGATGACCTGTCAGCATGTTGTAACAAAGAGGCCGCAATCTGTACAGCTCCTGCGTATGGCAGCTTAGCGCATACCCATTCATCATCTCAGATTAGACATTCTGATCTGAGTAAAAATAAATCAATCAAGGTTATGGTAGGGGGAAAAAACTAATTAGAGACAGGGATACTCAAATCAGTGTCTGCCTGGCAACTTAACCCTGGTCCTGGAGGCCCACAGTGCCTGCAGGGCTATTTAACCCTGAATTTGGAGAGATTGCAGTGCCTGAAGGGTTATTCAGTGCTAGTATTGGACAGTGGGTAAGTACAAAACTGGTATTGCCTGCAGGATTTTGTTCCAGCATGTTTACCACATGAGTAAACTGATAACTGATCACTACTTTGATGAACTGATCACCATTTCAATTTACCCAATAAACTCCCCCCCCCCCCCCGCCCTCCCCACACACACACACACACACACACACACAGAGTGTGAGCATCTGAAATAAATTAGGATCGAGGCGTAGAAAGAACACAATTGAAACACAGTATTCTCCTGCTTTACCAAATTGCCTGCATTTCAAAAGAGCCTGGGCTGGATTCCATCGTTGAATTTCACACACAAAATTAAAATATCCGCTTTTATCTTGACAAACACAGTTCAGCAAGTTAGTTTCGGTGACAGCTGAACCTGTCAAACTGGTTTTATGAAACATGAATACACTGTATTTATGAGGGAAAGCCTAGGACAAATACTGATTGAATCCAGACTCCTGACTACATCCCACGGCCTTACCTGCTTGTGTGGTGGCCAACCTGACAGCCGCAAACAGCCGTTGTGTCCGACTCAGGTCAGAGACGCCGTTGACTGCCTCCACCTCAAAGGTGTAGTTGGTGTTGGCCAAAAGGTCCAGCACCGTCACGCTGGTTTCCAGTAGCCCAGCCTTTCGTGGGGCAAAGCTAACGCCACCACCACAGGGCAAATAGTCCTCCTTGCTGCCGCCACACTGCCAGCAGACCACCCGGTACGTGACATCACGCCGGCCGCCCATGTCCGCCGGGGGACCCCAGCCCAGGTTAACTGTGGTTTGGTTGACCGTGTAGACCAGGTTCTGAGGTGCAGAGGGAGGTCCTATTACAAAAAAATGGACAGATAAATGATATAGGGATTAATAGTGAAAGTGCTTTATACAAAGCGCTTTACAATGGCCTCTCATTCACCCGTTCACACACACATTCACACACCAATGGCGGCAGCCACCATGCAAGGCGCTAGCCTGCTCATTGGGAGCAATTTGGGGTTCAGTGTCTTGCCCAAGGACACTTCGACATGTGGATCGAACCGCCAACCCTGCGATCAGCGGACGACCCGCTCTACCTCCTGAGCCACAGCCGCCCCACATGTATGAGAGGCCATTGAAGATAATGAAATTTTTGCCTTTTGTACTTAGTCAAAATGCAGCCTTAGCACTCCCTATCTTTTAAGCCTAGTGGAAATCCCCCACTGGTATGGGCTCCCTGTAAACCTGTGGCTTTAAAAAGTGAGGCGTTCTGTTGAATTATTTTTTGTTGCATTTGTCCTGTATTGTAGTCCTTGTCCCTCCCTTGTCTGCTACCTAAGACGATGCTGTTCTCACCCAGCCTTACCTGCAGCTCAGGGAAGCCACTCATTCTGATCTTCTGCTGTCTGCACACTGATCCTGTAAGCTCTGGGGCGTGCTGTTCTCTCTGCCTCGCTAACATTTACACCCCCCCCCGCTTCTGTCTTTCTCTATCGCTCTCTGTCAGCCTCTCCAACTTCCTTGCATGGATCCAGCTCCTGTCGCCGTCAGGAACAAGGTGTCTTCCGCGGCATGCAGGAGCCCAGCCGTTTTTTCTGTTCTAATGCTGCGTTGTGCGCTCCCGTGTCGTTCTCACGCACGGCGGTAAGGCCAGCTGTCATTTCGGGAGCCTCCATACATTTGTGGCTTGCCTGCAGTTCTGGCAGTGAACTACAAGCGTGTAAGTGAACCTCTGCAAGGCTACAAACCTTCTGAAGGTTAAATTCTCACTCGCTACAAATACCTTGTTTGGTTCCAGACCTTCCGAGCTGAAATATTATGCTGCCGTAAGACCTCTTTGTTTGCTTCCAGACCTACTGAGGTGAAATTTGCGCTTAACACCAAACGCTCTCTGACTGGTTCCAGATCTGCTGCTTGATTACAAACACCCTCCGTCACGGCCCTGGGAATGTCACCTCATTTCAGCTCTGTATTAAGCAGTGCATTTCAGTGCATGAACTGTTCCAACACGTGCATTAGCAAGACTGCAGGCCAGATTGGGGGATTGTGTTAAAAGAAATGGTTTACACTAATCCATTAGCTGTTATGGGGCTGAAGAGGCTTTGCAATGCATACTTAAGGGAATGCAGTGCACTTTGTCTTTTCGATGTCTTTTTCTTCACCTTGCTTGAGTTTCACATTAACGAATAATGGCAGAAAGGCTGGTTGAAAATGGTTGTGGCCACTGTAATCAATCTACCAAAAACCTGTGGTAGAGGGTCTACTTGCCAGGGTCATCTGAGCAAGTCACCTACAATTGTTCAGGTAATAAGATAAAGTAGTAGCAGCCAGCCTGCCTATGACCTTGCCGTTTAGTACCTTGAGCTTTCATTTAGATTTTGCACATGATTTACCCATTTCTAATCCGTGGGGGTGACATCATGACATATCACATATATATGACATCACATATATCATATCAATCTATCAATCAAGCTACATACTCAGAGAAGGCAAATTCCCATACTACTACTATCTAACATGGCTGCAGAACATAATTACGTAAGACAAAAAAAAAACCTTATTCATTCTTTCATAAACCAAAAACATTCTGTCTCAGATTGAGGCATGGGTTCAGTCAACATTTTTACAAATAATCTCACAAATAAATGCTGTATTATTTGTTTTTGTCGTAAACAGCAAGTGACTGTTTATGTTATGCGATTGCAGAACGTACCAAACTGTGTTTTTGAAGGAAAATAAATAAAACGACTACTTATATTGAACTGAGTCAAAGTTAATAAACTTCAGGCCATATTTAAGAAGAAATGACGATTGGATCCTTTGGAAATATAAACCGTCCAAAATATAAATGTTGACTGATTAATCTAAATGAACACAGAGTGCATAGTGTCTGATATCTATTATTCAGGAGTATTTGTTAAAGGGTTCAGCCCCTGGTCATGTGTTAAAATTCCCCATATACCATTGACTCCCAAAAACATTTACACTGAACAAATCTGATAAGCAAAACATTTTTTTAAAATCCCAGCAACCAACCAGCACAAATTTGCATTAACCTTGGAATTGCATTTTGGCAGGGCTGGAGGGGCACCCATGGAGGAAATTAAATCGCTAATCCAAATAGCATTTCCATTTTCACTTCCGGCAATACAGTACTACAACGGTAAAGAAAACACTTTGTCAAACTGAATAAAGCCTTTCAATTTCAATATTGGCATAACATTTTGCAAGAAGAAAATGCAATTCATATATTGAATTAACGTTTTAATTTGAATTATGAAAGCGTTGTACTAAGACTTCAAAGGAAAATAAATGTTAAATGAGTTATTGCATTTTCATTTACATTTTGGCATACATGATGCGCACTTAAATAAGGAATTGCTCATGCAATCTGAAATAATGTGTTAATAAATTTACAAATACATTCTTTGCTCAAAGGGTGCAAGTGTATGTGGACTTTACACATAGTTGTATTTAGCCCGAAAAGGTAGACTCGTAAATACTTTACACAAGGGTAAATTTGCAGCCAGTGATAAAATCTCTAAACTACCACCATTCACCCGCCTCCCCCACCACCAAACCCTCCCCAAACCTCTTAATCCCACCACCATCTCTGCCTGTCTGACAACATACAATAGCAACACTCCCCAGGACAAACAGAGACACGGGAAGCTTCCGGCCCACTATTGACTGTAATTGTGATCTGTCAGACAGGAAACACCAAATTGATCTGCTTGATCATGAGCTACTAGCAACAAGGACTGGAAACCACAATTTTCCGTTGTGGTTCTCGTCTTTATTTCCCGATTGAGAATCCATCGGATTTTTTCCACGTTCCATTCCGGTTTCCGTTTCCGTGCCTCTACCTGCGGGGTATTTAAGTTCCTCACTTCTGCTTCCCCGGTGCTTCTTTGTTCATTCGACATTGCATTGAGCCAGGTATAGCCAGGTACTAGCGACCTTATGATATTAAACACTCTTTATGTTCACGGGGAACTTGCTACTAGCTTTTAGTTCAGGTATAGGTATTATTCCGCCTGTTACCGTTCTGTGCTATATATTTTATTCTTTGCTGTTCTCTCTGAGACAGTTTTCTTTGTATGTTTCGTTTGTTTTACACTCTTCCGGCCGTCCGAACTTATGTGCCGAAGGTGTTCTTTTCTTTGCTAAGTTTCTCGTTTTGGCTCCAGTATTGAGCTCGGGAGATTTAGTTTGTGTTTCACTCGTTACTCGAGTTCGCCCTATTTTAGTGGGTTGATTTTCATTTGGCTGTTTAGCCACAAGGAATTAGTTTTCGTGTCTTTTCTTTTCTTGCATTTATTTTGTTATTCCCTTTATTGGTCCTCACTGCGTGAGTGACTTGTTTCTGATCCCCCTGCCTTCGCGTTTGATTATCCGCCACTAAAATCCATTACAGATTAGGGGCACATCCACTGAGCACAGTTCATGCTTATTGTACAACAGCTGTAATCACCATCCCCACCATATTAAAGGGTAAGTACACCCTAGATCACTTTTTTGTTGTTGCTGTAAACGTGTTTGTATGCCTACCTTATAATAAAACTTATTTATGCATTCCGTTATTTCAACAAGTCTGAAATAATATTGTATATCATAAGAAACTGGTAGAAAAGTGTCTTTGTGCTTCCCCTGACAGTTGAAATTTATTTTCTGCTGCCCACACTGCCCCCGCCCCAATCATGATGTCAGAGTACCTCTTTGGAGGTACCTCTACATCATATGGATAATTGTTGTCGCCCACAATGGAAACAACCGGCTCCTGATTGGTTAGACCCACCACGTTACTTTCGTTACAGCTCCACGTTTTTAAACCAGAACAACGTGGCGTCCTGTTAAACTCTCTTATTCCACCTAGTCCACAAAAATATGTTTCTGAAAATATTTGAGGTGAGAAATAGGCCATGCAGTTTCTGAATCTTTATTCATATTTTATGGACAATGTTTGCAATTGAGGCTGTGCCTTGTTTCAGTTCTCTGAACACTACTACTTTGTTAAACTCATAAACAGGTATTGGTGTCAAGTTGTCTCCGAATGTATAAATAAAGTAAAACGCTTGTTTTGCTCACATCTATATAAGTTGAGCAAGCGCTGATACAATAACACGGATTTGAAACTTTCCTGTCATTTTACAAGGGATCAATTAGATTTTTTAGCACAAATAATGGCGGAAAAATTATAAAGTTTTTAAAAGGACCTCTATGTCACCTCTGCCCTCAAGCAATTAATGCATGTCTGTAATGACAAACCATTTCTGTCTCTGGTAACCAAAAGAGTAATAACCTTGTACGAATGTTCTGCTCTCTTGCACGCCTAACACCTGATATTGGTCTCTTCCTCTTGGATCTGTGAGAGGTGCCATGACCATGACTTTAAAATATACATCACTGACACATTACTGACAGCTTTCAGTTGGCCTTAGAAATCCATGCTTATGGCAAATGCTAATTTGCAATCATTTATGTGAATCATTGTCTTCTATTGAGCCTCATTTGCATAAAACATTATCATTTTGGTGCTGAAATGTATGTAGATTTAAAAAAATTTTTTTTTTAATATACACGACCCAGACAGTGCACTGTGTAGCTTTTGTCCTGCTAGAGCAGTTGCAAACGCCTTCCATCCATTGTGGGTGCTTTGTGAATATTCTTTTTGCATACTTTTTCTTGGTACGCTGGTTTAACAGGTGAAAACGCCAATCCTTTTGAATATATAAGCACTTGAAAAAAAATCCCAGAGAATGTATTTAGTTTTCATATCACATGGCAAGCCAACAGTCCTATCGGGACCAATGGAAAATACTTTGCACTTTTACACTTATGTCCAGTCAAATGTTTTATCTATTCAATAAATGATAGGGATTATAAATGAGTGCAAAACTGCATAGTATAGTCCAAAGGTGCAAAGTATTGCCTTTGAGAAACACCCCCAGAACACAGAACTAAGAAAATGCTAATCTTGCACTCCAATTAAACAGTTATTGCTTAAATCTATAATACACTATTGGTAATATGGATGTAACAGTATCACAGATGAGTAAACTAGACATGTTTATTCTTTCTGACAGTTTAAAATGTATGTAATTTCTGACATTTGGAGAGGTAAGCAAATTGTTAATTTCCCCGAGGCCTCCCTTGGGACTTCTCCTTTTGAGCTTAGTTTAGGAACCCCTGAAATAGGCTATAATTGGAATTTATATCAGCAAAACAGGTCCATATAAGTTTTTGGTGGCTCGGACTGAGGTCTTCCATGTCAGTGTCCTAGTTTGGGTTTGTCAGCGGTACTTACTCGTGCAGGCCATGGACGGGGGGTCAGAGGGGGCCCGATGGTAACCATCCTCGCAGGCACAGGTCCAGGAGCCCTCCCTGTCATTGGAGCTGTGGGCGGGGCAACGGGAACACTGCAGGTCCTGGGAAGATGACTTGTAGAACCCCCGGCCACAGGCTGCGAAGATGAAGGAGGCAGAATCACATGCTGGCCCCGTGAAAATATCGCTCTGATAAAACCCCTAACAACCTTCATTTCTTAACATCTAAATAATAATAAAAAATACATGAGCAATACAGTGGGACTACTTTGAGTGAGTAAGTGAGCGAATGAGTGAGTATAATGAATGAATGCATTATTTAGCAAATGATGGAGTGTATCTGCGAGTAATCGATTGACTGAGGCAGTACAATTGAATGAATGATAGAGAGAGAGCGAGTGAATCAGTGAGTGAGTGAGTCAGTCACAGTCAGTCAATGACTATGTGAAACAGTTAAGTATAAGTTAAGTGGTTAAGTATTGGTGAGTGAGTGAGGGAATGAGTCATTCAATCAGTAAATAATAATAACTGAAATAAGAGCCAGTGCTTCTACATGTTTCTCTTCATTGACGCCTTGTTTTTGTTTTAAAAGTAACTTCGTTTCATATCTGAATTCTAACATTGTGACAGCTGTCCACTTTGGTCATGTATGCATTTGAAAGTGAAATTATTCAAAAACAGAACAGAAGCATAGTGATCTTCAGAGAGGTTAAGAGGCGATGATGAGGCTGAATAAGGTTACTGAAATAATCTTTTAAAAATTATTTCACTATACTTCATCTTCAAGGGCAAAAACAACCTGGAAATCAAAGACTATCATTTAATGATTCATTAGGCATGCCTGTACTCACACACACGCACACACCCACACAAAATATAACCCATACTTTAAGATCGATTATGAATTATTTCACGTTGAATTAGAAATTGCAATTAACGTTTTTGATAAAAGGTATTTGGAATCCAAAACAAACAAAGGTGTATGGTAGCCCAGCTTATGCACACAACACCTAAACAGATATATAAAAAATACGTACACCAAACAAATGCTGATCCTGGGTTTATTATCAATTCATATGGTACTAGGTGCTCAAAATTGTGCTGATTACGGATTGTACTCTTGATATGTCAGGTGGCTAATTTGTGTACACATCTCACAATGTGTGCATATTTTGCACGGATACAGACGTTTTCTCAAAGCAGCTAACAACAGCTGCCTGTCTGGAAACGGAACCAGCAACCTTCTGGTTGGGAGCCCTACTCCTCCACTATATTTAAGACAGCAAGACAAAAACATACAGTCTCACACAGGGACAATTTATCCCACGCCTCAGCGATTGAGCCTGTGTTTGCCGACGTGTCTCTGCAGCCTTGGGTCTTCCCCAACTGTTTATCTAACCTCCAGAGGTTTAACAAGGACACGCAGGTCCTCCAATCAAACAGTTTCTGAGCCAGGGGCACGAGGTTGTGGGGACGGTAAACACCTCAAAGCCCTGCTGCTTTCCCTCCTGAAGGCTCTGCTTTTGAGTGACATGTGTAAGCACCTCCGACCATTGTACACAATCCCATCCAGGCAGCAAGCCGCCACAGCACAAAGGCTTTGCTTCCTTTCCAGTCAGTTTCATAGACACCAAGCAATTATACATTTTGTTCCATACCCTGTGGTTGTAATATGTGACTGCACATATTACTACAAATCACATAAAGCCCAGGCTTTCATAAAAAATTCAAAGCACCTAGGGTGGTTCTACGAGAAAATAAAGTGTTGCGTTTGACAAATGGTCATTTTGTCAATAGTCATTACCGTTCATTACCATTACATAACTTGATATGTGTGTGTTATATATATATATATATATATATATACAGACGGGTGACAAATTAAAGGAAAAACCAACGTAAAATGTCTTAGTAAGGTGTTGGGCTCCCCACGAGCCACCAGAACAGCTTCAATGTGCCTTGGCATAGATTCTACCTCTAGTCTAGCATAGATTATAGTCTCTGGAACTACTGGAGGGATGGAACACCATTCTTCCAAAAGTTATTCCCTCATTTGGTGTTTTGACAATGGTGTTGGAGAGAGCTGTCTAAAATCTCCATAGGTGTTCAATTTGGTTGAGATCTGGTGACAGTAAAAGACATAGCATATGATTCACATAATTTTAATGCTCATTAAACCATTCAGTGACCCCTCATGCTCTGTGGATGGGGGCATTTTCATCCTGGAAGATACATTTTTCATCATAGGATAATGGTGATCAGAATAACTTTGTATTGATTTGCAGTGACCCTTCCCTCGAAGGGGACAAGTGGACCCAAACCATGTCAGGAAAATTCCCCCCACAGCATAACAGAGCCACAGGACCCCCCTCACTGTAGGGGTTTTTCCTTTAATTTGTCAGCCGTCTATATATATATATTATTTTATTTTACAGAAGATCTCAATATTTAAAGTTTGAAATAGATAAGCATGTTTAGTCATCTTTGAACTGCTGATATTGGGCCAGGCACGGCAGGCAGGTGACACATCCAGCTAAATCATCCCAAGTTCCACAATCAAACCCGACTGTGCCAGTGCTAACTAGGAGGCAAACATGTCACTTGATCTGGCAGCCATCTTGAAAAATCTGTCAAACACTGTACAAAATTGCATGATATTAGAATTTTGTGATTCTTGTATGAAGATCTATTATGCTAAAGGAAATAAATCCAATACAAATAAATACACAGCAAAATAAAAAACAACCTGTGTGACTTTGATACTAATAAACATGCGTATCATATTCCAGTTAATCAAACATGGTTAAAATGTGTGTACACATCACGGGTATACCATAATAGCATTCCAAATGTGACTCAGCCTTGTCCCTAGTAACTGCCAACTGCAACTATGCTATATTATTGTCATTACTACAATGACCCAGGGCTGAACCCTTTCACCAATACTGCTGAATAGGTCTCAGACACTGTGCACTGTTCATAAAACAAAAAAAGTATTATCTTGCAGACACAGACACACACAAAAGGCTGTTTGTATTTGCTCTCCTTCCCAGAATCTTGGAATTCTTGATCGGTGTCCAAGTATGTCAAATGCTTGTTGAAATATGCAAATCTTTGCAATAAAACAGATAGAAAAAACAGGTGATATTCTAAATCTCAGCTGACAATATAACATATAATTTCCTAAAGGTTACTCTTGCTGATAAAGATTATTAATGTCCTTTTCTAACACCACAGGGAACCAATTTTGCTTGGTCAATTTGCTTGGTCATTCTGTTACAGCCAGACTGTTTTAATATGAGCCTTGAAGCCACAGATTCACCACTCACAAAATATAACGTTGGTTCCAATTAGTCAGTTTAATGAGACATCCAGCAATCCCCATTAATCCTCAGATTAGATAAAGGAAGCCATTGTTTTTCACCATGAAGTACAAAGATCAGCCATGATTAAAATATATCATGCATATTTCTTGACTTATATAAAATGTCATACTTTCCATGGCAGTAGGCTATTGCTTTTTTTTTTTAAACACACATGAATGAAACATTGGTTAATGATTATACATACTGTATATAGCATACCATATCAACAAACAGTTAAAAATATATATTGCTACAATTTCCTAAAATCTGGTATACAGGAATGATTTATTTTATTTATTATTATTATTAGGCATTGGACTCCAAGTGTGTCTTGCCAGTCACACACGACGCACGGATGAAGGTACTGAGAAACACTGGCCTGTTAAAAGTGATGAGGGTGGGCTTACAGACAGGCAGCTGTCAGGGCCTCCCATACCCCTGGTGAACAATAGCAGCTTGGGTCAAACGGCCTGAAGGAAACCGTTTATCTTGCAGTGGATCTAACACCGTACCCATTTGTTGCCCGGGCAATAAAGCCTTTTAGGGGCTCTCAAGTGGCTCAGTCAGTCACCATGAGTGTAGGCTGGACCTGATTCACAGGTTTCAGACCTAGCCCAGACCCACAAGAAGAGAAATTCTATATTTGTGATGGCACAGACATATAATAATAATAATAATAATAATAATAATAACAATGAGTTTTCCAAAAGAACAAATTCACAATAGCAGAATAAAAGAGAAGATGAATAATAAGGAAGATTCTAATCATTAATAGTAAACCATAGCATAAGACCTCATTATGAGTGATATGAAAACCGATGTATAGACTAGACATAGCGGTTCTCAAACTATTTACACCGCGTACCACTTCAGAAAATGCTAGGGTCTCCGCGTACCACCATAAATGACCAACATTTAAATACACACCCGCAAAATAAACAATATGAAAAACACCTACACATTCGATACGATATTAAAATACAAAAAAAATATGACCAATATTTAGGCTAAATAGGCCTACCCCCGTAAAATGAATAATGTTAAAAGATAATATCTGTTGGTGTAGGCTACATCGACTGGTTGAAGGGCTACTTAGGCTACATAGCTAATCAATGAGAAGGGTGCGCCTGCTTCTGTGAACAAAGCCCTACTACTTGTGCTCGGTCCACTGATAAATGGATCCACTTCGTCAGTTTCAACAGGGCTGTCCGAAATTTCACTGTCCTCTCGACCCTCATTTCTCTTCCTTCCTGTTTTGAGCCACGATGTAAGGGCATTTTTTGAACCAGCCATTTTCAGTTTCTCTGCACTAGTTATCTAGCTAAACTGGCATTTTACTGACAGGATGAAAGTCAACAAGTGTACGGAGACACAGCATGCGCTACGACCACCGCTCGTCATGAACGTGGCTACATAGCCTGCTGTTAATCAAAATATTACAGGAAAGGCAAAAATTAAGTTCTAACATGATTAAAATGTTTTTAATTCCTAATTTTAATGATAAAGTTTTAATTCAAGTATTATTTTTATTTTTATTTAATTGTATTTAAATTATATATTTAATATTTAAATTAAAATATTTTTTTAAACCATAAAATGAGACTTCTCGCGTACCACTAGAGGGAGGCTCACGTATCACAGTTTGAGAATCAATGGACTAGATATTGTAGGCTTGAGTCTGGGCTTAAAGCTGGAGTAGGCAACTTTCTCAATGGTTGCAATGTTGTGAAAATATTTTGAAAGGTATAACATTCGTTGGCCCTGCCCACAGAGAAGGAGACACACCCCACACTGCTTTTCCACACACCTTGTTGTGAACGCGCTTCAAAGTTTCTAGCTATGAATACAATTTCAGGAGACTGGCATAGCTACACTAAAAATGTTGACAAATAAACTTATGCTGGGCTCTAGTCTCGTTAGGCGATGCAGGGTAGCGGGTGAAACTCTCTCGACATCATTTTGTATCTAGCGGTATCTCTTTGATTGGTTTACGTCATTAGTCAATTTGTTTTGAAAACAAGAATTCAGGCCAAATCGCTGGTTTTAGAATGCAGAATTTGAGGGTATGAACCCAGTGTGTGATTCTGGATTTCTCTCAAAGCAGTTCATTTTATGATTGCTACTAACTAAGCATGACTGTGAAGCACATTGAGTTTTATTGTGTATGAAATGTGCTATATAAATAAAATCTGACTTGACTTGACTTGACTGTTCCCCCATATCTTTCTAAAAAAAGCTGCCTACTCCAGCTTTAAGTAGTAGAAAACAGATGGCTTACCACTGCATCGGAGCCCCCAGCTACCAGCCATGCACAAAATCGTTATCCTCAATGCAAACTCCCCCTCTCCTCTGGACAGTACCAGCTCTTCCTCCACATTGGGGGAAGTGTGGAAAATAGTCTCTGACACATTGGCAAGTATGGGATGCATGTTCTAAATTATTTAAATGTATTAATAATTTTGTATGCTTAAATAATTTCACGCTATATTAATCCTATGCGTCAGTCTGGATTTCAGTCTTAGATCTATATGAATTATTGACAAATTACAAAGGCATTAGGGTGAAAATCTTAACTTGACCCTTAGGCATTTGAATCTTTCGCCTTAAAAAAGGAATGGTGAACATGCCAAACACGCTACTGATAGGAAATGTGGAATCTGTTGGAATGCACGGCGTGGCATGTGATTGTTTCACATGTCTGGTTCCTCCGCACCAGCCTATTTAAAAACACCCACACTTGCACGTGGGTGGAACACCATCTGGAATAGGAAGCACAACGCCAGCCCAAGAAACACTCTAAAAAGATGGCGCAAAAATGAAACCTATGGCAAAAAGAACCCCATTAAGCCACAATTTGAATTATTTTTTATGCTTTCTGCCTTCTTCTTCCCAATCTAGAATGCCCAACTGTATTCACCAATGGTCCTTCAACCCCTGCTATCAATTCAGGAGACGGCAGGTACGTGATGTCAAGCAGCTGATTCTCTTCACACCGCAGTTCACAAGTGTAACTTGGACAGACCCCAGCCAGAGGATGCAGGGCCCTGTTTGCACAGTGAAAGCGCAATAGAAGAGTGTTTTTTTTCAAAACTCACTAAGCACACGTTTTCCAATTTTGAGAAAATAAGCATTTTTGTTTATTTTAAATTGGTGGAGTTTTTTTGGCATGGAAAATCAAATTTTTATACTTAAATCCCAGAGAATAATAGTGCAAAAACTGCAACTATCCAACCATTTATCAGAAAAAGTACAAACGGTATAACCACCTTAGAAAATATAGTTTATCAAAAACTGGTGAGGTATGGGAAAACGCTTCAATTGTCAAAGGCTCGCGGTAGCGCAAGCCGCTGGCAAATTAAGATGCGTCCAACAATCCAATTTTGGTAATTTTTCTGACTGTAGGGCAGCTGCAGTCTTATTATGGCGAATCCGTCGCTGCTTTCTTTCCCTTTAATGCCACTGCATTCAGGCCGTATGTGTTTTGTCATGTCTGATATATTTGTACGTCACATGTGCATTTATGACACCTCAAAAAAGCCTCCTCGTGGAAATGATGCTGGAAAGATAAGGCTGTGAACTGGGACGCTTTTTCATCTGTGCTGGATATATAAACCTAAAATATTGTTTTTTTATTTGTCATTTTTCCATCGCAGTCAACTAGGCCCAGTGTAGCATGGGCGATTATGCCTAGTCAATATCAAACTCATACAAAGTCAAGCATTAAACCGATACAAATAATTTTTTATTTGCAAGAAAACTAAATACTATCAAGATTAGACAAAGGACTATATGCCAGCACTATTGCTAAAGAACACAATTTGGAAAAATGAAGTGTTTGATATAAAAAATGGAGTTTGTAGTGGAATACAATATGCACTCAAAAAAACCATAGCTATATTCAAAGAATTAAATATATAGCATGGTTACACAGTAGATGTGCTCAAATATATGCAACAGAAGAAAAAATAATAATAATTTATAAGTACCCGAATGCTTATCAATGGAGGTAACACACTTCAACAATTTTGGGGCTTCTGCAACTGAACTTTTTTTTAGAGGATGATGGGTTTGTTTGAGGAAAACCGGCAACGGTCAAATCACATTGCCCCTACTCTATTTTAGGTTTTTACACACATCTCAGTATTATTTATCTGTTGCACACATTACAGCACATCACTTAGTTAGTGCATCTCTTAGTTAGTGCATCTTGAGACAAAAAAAAACAAAGAAAGAAAACCAAAGATAGCCAAAGTATGTTCGGGAAAGAGTCGTGTTGAGAACACATTTCCGATAACAGCTGGTTTGATTATGGGCCAGGCCAAGGGGAGGTTAACATCAGTAATCAGTAATCAAATTTGAAACATTATGAAATTACTTCCTATTGCCTGAGCTTGAAGGCAACAGTCCAAGGTGTAAAGAACGAAAAAAAGTATTGAATTATCTCTACTAGGAAAAAAGTTATGGGCTTTTGAATCCATTGGGGTTGACGAACTTGAACAGATGCACTTTCCCCCTGATTCTATCTTATAACAACAGTCTTACTGAGCAACTATTTTTAATAAAGTATGAATAAATAGCATTTTTCTAATGATGATATGAATAGGCATCCCAGTAGAGTGAATGGTTTAGGATAAAAAGTCACAAAATTCTTTTGACAAGGTATTAAAAAGATTTTCGATTCTCATTTCGGCCTGTCCCTCCGTTACAAAAAAACATTGTTTAAAAAATAATTTTATATAAATTTTCTACTTAGAGAGGGGAGACATTCCAAAAGAAAGCTTATTGGGATGTGTCTTCATGTAATATAACCAGTTTTGAAAAAAAGTTGGCAGAATTATTATTTTTTAACTCTGTTACCGCCCTATTTTTTAATAAATTTTACCCCCAAGAAGTTGTTTGCCCCCAAACTCTTTTCCCTCAGTTAGTAGTTTAAGGTAGCCTTTATATAATACCAGTTGTTATTTTACTCAGCATTGGATAGAACAGGAGTACTAGGGCAAAATACAGCAAAAGTGTCCCGCCGTTACCGCTTGGCCCTGGCCCTTATGTGCTCATTTAAACTAACGTCTAAAGCTACAAACTGAAAGTAGAGAAAATGTTTTAGCTTAATTAAAAATAATATAGAATTAATATAAGTAACAATTCCAAGAATAAGATGGTTTAAATCGGCCTAAGTTAATGTATACACATTAGGGCAATGCTACAACCAATTATTTGTTGCAGTGGGACAGCTGGCCACAGCTGTAAATGTCATCATCAGAATTCAATACCAGACCATGAGGCCTATCCACACACTGGAACTGTTCTTAGACGAAATACCCAGCAGTCCCAGGGTTACATTCTGACAATGTTAAAATATGTAGAATTGGATATTGAAACTGGATTTCATTATATATATATAATTTAAACTCCCTTGAAGTGATAAACTGATGAGAAGACATCTTTAGAAAGCATTCTGCGTTCGGTACAATTGTTGGTGGATGGAGCAGTATATATTCTGGCTGGGGTTTTTAAATAATTTTTTTACTCATTGCTCCCAGTAATAAAGGTTGAAGAAAAAAGAAATGTTTTAAGTAAAAGGAAAACACAATCTGTGTTGAGTTGAGAGAAACAATCTCCAACAAAGACTAGAATAAATTGTTCATAACTTCCCTCAAATACTGCAGTTTCATAAAATGCATTTTGTGAATTGAGGCAGGGAGTTATTTAAATTGTATTAATTTATCAATATTAAGATACACTACAGCTCTATACTGTATACACATGAGTCTTCCAAACCTGCCGTCAGCACACTGTTGGCTGGCACGATGCTTTTGGCTTTACACATAATAAAAAACGCACAAGTCGGCTCCTGTGCATCATGGCTATAACAATAAAAATACTTTTTTCTCTTAATGCATTAAGCTCTGAATCGCAAAGCCCTGTCAACTGAAATAAAAGGGCAAGGACACATGAAATGAATTACTCTGCAGTATCTCATCTGCTTGTGTGGTTCAAGCTCATATGGGCCATTGTGTGCACCAGCAAACGGCACATCCTCTTCAAAATGTCCGTCAGCTGTCAGCATAGTGTTAATGCGGGCTTTCCCAAACAAATGAATATTGAACATGTAAAATGCCTGCCTCATCACCTTAGAAACGGGGGGAATGAAGAAACCACCTCTAAAAAAGTGGGAAGTTTGCATAGGGTAGTGGGACAAACAATGGTTAGTACCTCCCGGTGTCTGAACTTTCTGAAAGGTATGAACTTTCACAATGCAGCGGAAACTAATCAAATGACTGGTGTATTATATTGTTTTGTGTTGGTCTGAATATTTCATGACTGTATTACCTATTTTCCTCAACCGATATCATTCCTCAACATGCTCCTGAGTTTGCAATGAACAAATAAGTAGGGGGTTGTATGCTGGTGCCCTGTTTACATTCTACTGTGCGTGAGCTTGCATTTTAACATGTTTCCGTGAGCAAAGGTAGGTGTATTTGCGTGTTGGTGTGTGTGTGCATGCGCATGTGCACACGCGAGTGAAGGGAGTGTGCATGTGACCATTTCTATGAGAAACTGTGAGTCTGTGAGTGTGTGTTGTGTTTTCAGTTTTAGAGTGCATTTCAACTTCACAGAAGCTGGCCCCTGCACAAAATAAGTGATTGCTCCATATGGGATAAGTAAACCAAGAGCATACACCAAACTTGTCCTCTTCCCCTGACAAAGAGCTGCAATAATCTGCTTTTTCGTCCATGTGGTCTTCAAGCCGCCAGAACTAACTGCCCATATATATAAATTAAAAAGCAGTGGATGCAAAAAAAAAAATCCACGTTATGGCTATAGAGTACACAGAATCTGTACCACAGACCATTTTAAACTGCACACCATTTAGCCTTAATGGCCTCCCGGACAATGGGTGCATATTATGAACCCAGTGGTGGGGTTTACAAAATCAAATCAGTCTATAAAATAAAGTGTAAACTCAATATTTTTAAAACGTAAAAATGCCAACATACAAATACATAAAGGGAGATATGATTATTACAAATAAATTACAGGTCATGCACTCTGCCACAGACAGCCGTGCACCAGCATAGATTCAATACAATAAATATTTGCATTTAATTGAGCATAGAAATTCCGTTGATTGAATATAGGTTTCTGGTTGTCCAGCATGCAAGGAAGAAATAAAGAAGAGCTTTCTACATTTCCGCAAATATTCCCTTTACCTTTTATAGGCGTGGCACTGTGCCCTGTCTGAATTTGCTTATTCAACTGGGATAATTAGCAGCATTAGGGCTCTGGATCTTTGCCATAATATCTGCTGCACAGGCAAAAAAAAATAGCAATTTGCCCACCCCTGTGAGATCAGCAGTGTCCCCCCCGTTAATTTTCACCTGGCAATCAGGCCGATGCTCACCGCAAGGGCTCGCATTGTCGATATGGCGACGCGAGGCCAGCGTAAAGTGAGTGGACACGATTGATGTTGTCAACCTGGCACGGCCATTGCTGCATCCTCTCCCACCCACATTATACATTTACATTAATTATTTTGGCAGATGGGCTTCTCCGAAGCCACTTAAAAAGGACACTGTGAAAACAAACACCAAGTGCAAATAGCAAGACAAAAGAACCTCTCTGCACACAACTCCACAAACCACATCTCAATTCCCCCAGGCATCTCAATTCTGGTTCAAATTAGCATGCTTCACTGAGTTAGCGCAAGATAGCTTGCACCTAGAGTTAGCAATGTCTCTCCCTGATTAGAAAACTGAGGGGGGAATCCACAAAATGACTGCAATGCTTGTGTGCTAAGTACCAGAAAACAATCCATACAATTCAGACACATAACTGCACTACCAGGGAAATGGCGAGATGGTGACGCACGAGGTCACGCGCATGCAAATCGGTTTCAATATAAGGCGAGTCTGCTCCACAAAGATGGTCACAGATTATCACATAACAATCATGTTTTTTTTATTTTTTAGACAGTCTAAAACCTAGCGGTAATGTGTCACAGTCTATTTAAAAGCCATGCAATGTATAAACTTGTCAATGGCGCCATGACAGCTGTTATACCCAGTGAACATTTTTGTGGTGAAAAGTCAGTGAAACGCTGTCTTTGGTTGAAAAGCGAAGGTTTTGTAGCTGACTTGGACATAGCTAGACTATACCAGGGTAAAGCCTGGGCTATAGTGGGTTTAGCCTAATACGTTTATGTCAAAACGGAAATGTCTCTCAACCGAGATTTCCAACCATCTAGACGTCTAGATTCCGAGTTCCGCTTACTGGGTAGTTGCCTGACTGAGACACCACTACCATGGTAGGCACGCAATAGAGCAGATCTTTCATAACTTATTTGTTATTATTGGCATACTAGAACTGTTTGACTACAAAGATGACATTGAACCCACCCCTTTGATCAGTTTTGCGCCATAATTTAAGTAGGCCATTTTATTGTATGGAGACAAATATTTTCAATAACCAACATCTCCAATAACCAACATCTCCAATAACCATGTTACTTAATAAAAGATTTTTAATGGTCCAATTCTAGTAACTGATACAGTAAGTTGTTCTAAGAAAGAGTTCCGTTTGCTGGTCATAGAACCTTTTCTGTTGCCCAGTGGTTCCTGTTCTACTCATTATTATTCTATTCTATTCTATTCTATTCTAAAAAGCTTCCAACTAATGATATTGGGTCAGAGCTTGTTCAACTTCAAAAATAAAGTGTGAGCAAAACCTGCCTTTTAATCAGATCACCAAGATCAATCTTAGCAAATATATATATATTTTAAAATGTGCTCAGACAACTGAGATGAGGAGCAGCCTCAAATGTAAATGTAAACGCAACTGAGAAAATGACGCTCGGCGTGAGGTGATTATTTTACTTGCGAACTACGCTCAGTAACTATTTGGGAAGATTTGCAGCCAGCGCATAATAAGCAGCACAAATGGAAGTGCTCTGTCGGCCTAATTAATGGGAATATAGCTTTAGCGCTAGGGGGCAAATAGACACAAATGACATCCACAAAAAGTAAGTATTTTGTTCTAACAGAAGATGGCAAAGATGAGATTGTCCAGGTGAGGTTAGCAAAGCAAAGATGACAACTTGCTGTCACACTGTGTTTCCTTGACATTTAACAAGGAAACGGTCTGGTGACTGGTGGGCCAGGGAGTGAACACCTTCCTGGGGCTGTCAAAGATGGCCATTTTGGCAGTGTTTCTGACTCCTCAGAGAGCATCCGCACGGGTGGCTCAATGCCTAAATCTCCTCCACCGAAGAAATCGATAACCTATTACGTAACCTCACACTCTTTCCCTCACAGCACCGCAAGCAGAGAGAGGATTTAAAGGATTTAAAGTGCTTCAAAGGGCTCGACGGCACGAAATAACCTTGATTTCTATCAAATCACTTTTTCCCTCTCGCACTTTGCATAATATATAAATCTTAAAAGTGCAATTGTCACACATATGGGAGGTGTGCACGTGTCTCTGTACATGTAAATCTAGTGAGTTCAAGACAAACAGCTAAACGATTCAGGTACAAACAATTTCAAGTGCAGAAATGTGTTGGTGAAGATTAGCTCCTCTTGAACTGTATTTTTACCTTTTGGAGTTTAAAAAAAACCTCTCCACAGTTCATGTTCACCAGATGCTGTAATGGATTTATTGTAGCAGATGATCAAACGCGAAGGTCGGGGGATCAGGACAAGTCACTCACGCAGTGAGGACCAATAAAGGGAGTAAAACAATAAATGCAAAGAAATAAGACAGGAAACTAATTCCTTGTGGCTAAACAGCCATACTGGAGCCAAAACGGGAAACTTTTTAAAAGAACACCTTCGGCACATGAGTTCAGGCGGCCGAAAAGATGTAAAACCAAAACGAAACAAACAAAGAAAAAATGTCTCAGAGAACAGCAAAGAATAAAATAAATAGCACAGAACGCTAACAGGAGGAATAATACCTATACCTTAAATAAAAGCTAATAGCAAGTTCCTCGTGAACATAAACAGCGCTTAATATCACAAGGTCGCTAGTACCTGGCTATACCTGGCTCAATGCAATGTCGAATGACAAAGAAGCACCGGGGAAGGGGAAGTGAGGAACTTAAATACCCCGCAGGTAGAAGCCCAGGTTAAAAGAATAATGAGTGAGGGAAATCAAACCCCGGAACAGAACGTGGAAAAAATCAGATAGATTCTCAATCGGGAAACCAGGACGAGAACCGCAACGGAAAATAAACAAAAACCCACAAACCATGACAGATGCAGAGACTGAAAGTATTCACTGGAGACATAAATCAACATGAAGGTGTCAAAAATATAACAAGAATTGTTTCCATGGCTTGTGTGTGTTGTGACGGTGCATACAGTCTTATCCTCAAGCCATGCTCCCTGTCTGCATTCGACAGTGACAGACAGTAGCCCAATCCATATTATCTTATATGGATAATAATGTTGGTGTAATCCTAGATTACATTAATAAGAGCAGTAATGCTAACACCCTGACAAGAATCACCTTAACTAACTAATAGCAAGAGGTAAACACATTCCTTAAAGCACACTAGCAGGACAGAAACACACAACTACCTGGTAACAGTAATGGTGAACAGGCACACACTAACACTAACCAGGCCTGGTAGCTCTTTCTTTATGGTGGCAAGGCAACATTTTTTTTGGGTGGCACTGCGCCCTGTGCATGAGTCAAATCCTCTTACTTCTTTGGGTGGCCACAGCCAAGACCTTATCCCACCTCCCCCAAGAACCAGGACTGGCACTGCCAGCACCTGCATAGCATAATATAAGCATATATAATATTTGCTATTATATTTGCATAACTAGCAATATCAGCACGCAAACATATACTTTAATGAACACTAATTGTGCATAAACACACACCAAATGAACACTAATGGGACACAAACACGCGGCGCATTAACACTAATGGGACACGAGCACATGCTGTAATTAACACTAATGACACACAACCTGCACCACGGCAACGCTAATGGAACACGGGCATACACTTACCATGTAGGCGATTGCGAGGGCTCTATTTGAAATGTGAAGCGCGGCTTTTGATAGACCCGACAGTCTACTGCAGGGGTGGCCAATTCCAGGCCTCGCGGGCCGGTGTGTATGCAGGTTTTTGCTGCCGCCAGTTAACAATTATTGAATTAGCCCAATCGTTTACACGATCTGATATTTTAATCTACATATCCGCGATATGAAAAGCAGCTGATGAATGTTCTTGTGCCGGTATGCGTCAATGCGTGTATTGTAGCATTTTATCGTTCTGTAATTTACAAGTGAATCGGTGATTGTGTGTATGACTAATTAGCTGATTGAACCGTGGTAACTGGTGGCAGTAAAAACCTGCATACACACCGGCCCGCGAGGCCTGGAATTGGCCACCCCTGGTCTACTGTTTTCACATCCTCCGTTGTCTGCGGTGAGCCTCAATCACTACATATAGGCATCCATGAAATCAGCCCATACCAATAAATTTCCCCAAAAAATCGATAAATACTTTAAAAATATATATATCTTTAATATTCCCAATTATTTTAAGGCAAAAGCCTTTGTACTTATGCATACTGCCATAGTGTTTACGCACTTATTTAATTTTGATTGTTTTTGCCTCGACTGCATTTATCAACACTGGTCTTTGTGTTTTTGGCGACAAAAAAGCGAATGCTCTCGCACATCAGTGCGTTCAAAAGTGACATGTAAACACAACTGCCGAAGGGGAAAAAACATGAAGAAACTGTATGTTGCTTGACTTTCTGGTCTAGTACTATTAATATTCATTATTAATCTCTCTCTCATTGGCTGTTACTCGTGACTCGCTGTGTAACGTCTGTGGGTAATACACTCCTGTATATATGTCCGAGAACAAACAAGCTACAAATAATCTATCATCGGCAATGTTATTTGTGTTTGGTTAAGCAGCTCATGTTTACATCTCAATGTAAATGGGGCTGTCTGAGTGTTTTTCTTAATGGTGTTCAAAAGAATGGTATCAAAATTTAGATGTAGGTGTTACTTTAGATTCCAATGAGTCTTTGAAAAATCATGTTTAAATGGTGACTAATCATGTTCAATTTATTTTTAGGCTTATGACACCATCAGCCAGGCTTTATACGGATGCAATGATGTTTTCACAGATTGTTTATTTTTTACATTGTATTTATATTGTTTTACAGATTGATCACAAACACACAGAACTGCCCAAAGGCCAAGTGCAAAATCTTTTTGCACATGCAAAACTAATAACACAACCAATGATTGGTGCAAAACAAATACCATGACCAATCATTCGTCATGTTATTGGTTTTGCGTGTGCTAAAAGGTTTTGCACATGCTAAAAGCCTTAATCAGGCCCTAAATGTACTAGCCAGGGAGGTAGTTTCCACCATTGTCATCTCCTACAAAAACATTACTTAACCTAGACAATTTTAAACATTTTGTTGATACTTGCCTTTAAAAAAAGATACCACATGGTTTGACCTCCCCCACTGTGTCAGTTCATATTACTAATACAAACGAATAGTACATCAACAGCTACCAAAGGAGATTGCGTAGTACCATTCAGATGTAGAACATTTGCAATAATAAGAGACTGTAATATTAATTTAGGACAATTTAAACTTACGACATAGCTGAAAATCATGGCTGACATTGATAAATATGAATGATAAATATTCCTAATAGATCATCTGTGGCACATTTGTCCCTTTTTAGTTTTATGTATAGGTCTCTTTGTATGGACATATTACAAATTATATTACGTACCTATGTATTGCATTGTTGAAAATGAGCTCAATAGTTATGTAAAAACTGTAAAATGCGTGAAATGTAAAAACTGAAATGTTGATCAATGTGCACTGTACCCATTAAATCAATTACATATAAAGTTAAATTGTGTATAAGTTTAACCACCGACTAAAAAGTCTGACCATACGGTCAGACTTACCAAATTTATACACCTGCTTTATAATTTATTTTCAGATGAACGTTAAACTTGTTTCCTAAGTATGTATTCACTCACCTTGCACCCATTCTCATCGAGAAAATGTCAATTTGCTTGTGTTAAGCATGCCCAAAAATACTGTCACTGGACTTCAATTACAAAGAATTCTGAAATGAAAGCACTCCTGAAATCAAGAGAGAGCTTATCTGTATTTGCAGTAAGATATCGCCATACGTCTTCACATTAAAGCTGAAAGATATTTGCAAAGAAAAATACTTAAATGAGTGGTAAACAAAACATCATGTGTGAGTCCATATTTTGGGATTGTTTGCCATAGGTGCATCTGAAACTGATTGAATTATACACCCAGCAAAGAAAGGTATCAAGAAAGTATTGTTTTGGTATCAGTATTAAATCCCAGGTATCGTTATGGGGACTGGTGTCAAAGAAGTTTGAACGATATCCAGCCCTACATAGGCCAAACCTTAGGCTTACCAAAATCAACTGTTTGGAATATCATTAAGAAGAAGGAGAACACTGATGAAGCCAGTAATAGCAAAGGGCGTGGTAGGCCAAGGAAGACTTTCTTCATCATAATGAAGAAAAAGCCCCAAACACCTGTCCAACAGATCAGAAACACTCTTCAGGAGGCGCTGGATGTGTCAGTGAATAGTGTCCGCAGAAGACTTCACGAACAGCACTACAGAGACAACAGCGCAAGATGCAAACCCCATAGTTAGCCACAAAAACTGGATGGCCAGGTTACAGTTTGCAAAGAAGTACCTAAGTGTACAGAAACATCTTTTCTGTTCAAGTCAAGAAAATGCCTCCAAACTCATTGGACCGGCGCTTTATCCTACCGCAAGACAACGGTCCCAAACGTAGGCCTACTGCTAAAACCACAAAGGAGGTTTTCAAAGCCAAACACTGGAAAATTCTTGATTGGCAAAGTCGGTCACCAGATCTGAATCCAACTGAACATGCATTTCATACGCTGAAGAGAAAACTTAGGGCAACTAGCCCCCCAAAACAAGCAGGAGCGGAAGACGGCTGCAGTGCAGGCAAGACAGAGCATAAGCAGAGACGTTAGACAGCACCTGGTCATGTCTATTGGTCACAGATTCCAAGCTGTCATTGCACGCAAATGATATGTGACAAAGTATTAAACATGACTACTCACATAACATTATTATGTCGCAAACATTATAGTGCCCTGAAATGGGAGGCTATGTATAAAAAGTGCTGTAATTTTTAGACAGTGAAACCAAATTGTCAAAATACCGTTTCATAAAAGCTGAGAATCTGCACTTGAACCACATGTGAATTTCTAGATTACAAAATGTAATGTAGAAATATGTATTTTTCAGAAACATTATGGAGTGCACTGTATATAGCACTCATTAAGCACTGCATGAAATTATAAAAATAACAAAAGAAATTGCACTAGACATTCCACATTTTTGTGAGTAAAGTGTGCAAACTCATGTGCCCAATGTGCATATCTAGCTCCCCTTTACTTGCGAATCCTTTAAGCACCAAACTCTGAATTCCCTTAAACTGCCGAGGTGTGCAATTTTGGAATTAAGTTGACTTTGTGCACACATATCTCAGCCCCTGTATAGGCCCCTAAGTGCACAAGCCCCCGATCCAGTAAATAATTGCTTACTTGCAAAATGCGTAAGTTCAAAATTATCACTAAGCTAGCTAGCGTTTGATATAGACCATACCTGTCAGATTCAAATCATTTATATATTTTTTAAATCAAAGCACTTATATATTATCTGTAGCTAGTTATAGTGCTAGCTGGCACCCATATGGTTTTTCACAAACGCGTAGGTGTGGGGGGGAATCAGTAAGACATGTCACTCCCAATATGTTCATATTAATTAATTTCTAGACTAGCTAGAATGGTTGTGAGACTTTAACCTTTGACTGTGCAAGACTAGGTGGTCCAGCAGTGTATCTCCCCCAAAGGTGAAATAAAACCTACTTCTATGATTTTTGATGGACATTCAATCAATGATTTATATGCATTTGTAAACCTTAAAATTACTTTTTAAGAGTTACTTTCCAAAGAATCGGACAGGTCCTCTGAGGTATGATAGACTTTAGGATGATGGACTTTTTTCTTAAACAGCAGTCTTTGGTCTTTGGTCCCGGATGTCCGCCAGGTCTGCTTGCTTTTGTTGTTCAGCATCTAATCGGTCAATTAAAGCGGTTCATTATGGAGCCGACTCACCGTGCATCATTTCTTGCGTCTAAATTGGTTAAGTAAAAAGAATAATCCTCCCGCATACATAATGCATCATTTTAAACCTTTGTGTTACAGACAATGAACCGGATCTCTCCTGAGAGATGATGCAGGCAGTGACATTTTAAACATTTGAAATAGTAAGTGGTTTTCCTCAGAATTGTATTTGTCTTCTGTTTTCTCTTCTGATAAGCTGAGGATATACTACTTAGGTAAGATAAGATTGGCCACTCGTCATCCATCTTTTTAGTACTACAACCCTAGTTAATATTAAGCATAGTGTGTGCCTCTTTTATCTGGAGATAAGAGAGAGACAACAAATGTTTAACTGTTTTTGGAAGACTCTACCTTTCACTTATGTAACATTTGTTAAGATATCTTTAAATTATTAACCCTGTCACTAAGGAATAATCATGTGTTGTGTTAAATTGCATTACACATCACTATGGTCTTTGGAATATAGAGGGTGTATTTTTACAAGTTTGCTGTTTCAGAAAGGTTAAGGGTTAAATGAAAATGTGGAACACATTTAAATAAAAAAATATAAATTTTATTCTAATGCAATATACAGTACATTATGTCTATTTCCACAATCATTGATGATACTTTAGCATACGTTTAAATTTGTCGCTAAGTTACGGATAATGTGTTGTACAACCATAAACCCCTTTCAATTACATAATTTCTGTAAATGGCTACTAAATGAGAAATCAAATTGAATGGGGCGTGATGGTTCAACGACATCTCTGGAAATACCTACAATACAAAGTAAAAAAGCTAAACTTGTTTGTTGTCAAATTATTTCAGCAGAAACTCTCACCAGCCTCTTCACCCCAAAGAATCAATGTCTGACATTAAACACTGATTATTTCTGCACAGAAACAACGAGAAAAAACTGAGAAATAGCCAGACATCTTAATTGTAAGGTCTATCTTGGTAAGCCCAGGCAAACTCCCTTCAAATAACATGAGAGACAGCCAACCTCACTGCAACCGCTAGCCTCACTCCCACCCCAGCTTCGACCTACTTAATGTTTCATATACACTATACACGCCACTTCCCACCTGTGTTTTCTGAGTGTTCTGCAAAGAAGAATACTGCAGCTGTCAAAAAAATGTGTTTGAAGGTGGGGGGGGTGAAAGGTCAATTGCCCATGGACAGCGCTAGAGACTGGCCGTTTGAATTTCACATAACAGAAAATCATAGCATGCAGATTTATCTCCATTGGGCTTTTCAAAGAGCTTCCTTTCAGCAATGACAACAAAACGTAAACACAAATATTCTTAGAGTTTGCAAGTGCTGTGGCACATTACTCTCTAGAGTACTTAATTATAATTGTTTTTATGAGATGGATACCTGCAGTTGTGGCATTTTGTGACAGAGAATTACTAGTTCTGGCTCATTAAATGCCTCTGTTTTAGGGTGCAGAGAGCACCCATAGGGATAGATTCAGCTTGAGCAGTCTACAGGACACCAGTATTAAACCACAAAATAATAAAATGATAAAACATTTTCAATTGATTAGGCTCACAATTCTGCTTCTAGCATGGTAACTGGTGGTTAGAAGAAAAGTTGTAAGTAAAAATGTAAAGAACCTTAAGGGCATCTAAGAGTCACAATCTCTTTGTTGACTCAAGTGATTCTTGTTTTCTTCACTCAATGCACGTGAATCACCTTTGATCTGTTGGATTCTTGGTAACTGAATTTCACAGAGAAAAACATGGGGCTCCATCATGGTGATCTTAGCGCTTGGTCTAAATGCATGGCGTAAAGTCTATTTAGGGCGTGTCCAAGTCTACTTTTGGTAGTTTGCATGGGCTGAACTTAGTCTCTTCATTAATTATAGGTGTGTCTTGGGCGTAACATGCAATAAACCAATCAAAATGTCATATCCCATTCCCTTTAAAAGCCTGCTTTTCCACCTTGACGGATTGCTTATATAATGGCGAAACAGACATGCTCGTGCGTGTGTAGTGTGAGCAAAAAATAGGCTATATGCATCAATAGTATGATCAATATTATTCGGACTAACCATTATGAAGCATTTTAATATACACAATAGGCTAATAATCTTTAACATTGGCACGGATTCCCGGTAATTCCCGACAGGGCTGTTATTTCAGAAAATAGGCTATATTCTGTAAAATTTTATTAAAAGCACCTGCAACAGCTGATAATAAGCTACCAGAATATGGCTTCAGTCTCACTTTAGACAACGCCAAATTAGCATGCTTGTTTAACAAATTTTGTTTGATTATGCAATGAATCATTGTCCAACATCAATTTCATGAGCCTGTTCTCATGGAGTTCTCGAAGTTCAAGCTTCATCCGAAGTTCATTATGTGCATTATAATATTGATTAATAACATACATACCGTTATTTTGCCTTTATAATGATGCTAGTAAATACACTAAAGCTGTCAGGTTGAGAACCCTCAGGTTCACGCATATTTTCCCTTGTTTTTATAATGTCCTGCTTATGGAAATGTAAGCAACCTGTTTTACTGGTAGCGTAGGCTATTGCTTTAAAATAATTAAGTCCACTTTCCTAAGAATACCGTAAAAGGTGTGACTTACAGCAGGGGAAACAGACCTGCATGAAGTTAAAGCGCAGATCCAGAGAACGGTATTAAAATTAACTGTGAATTAATTGCGTAATATGCTGCAAATTTGTCGACTCCATGCAGTTCTGCGTGCACAATGTCTCACTTGCCCTCTCTGCCAATCAGAGATTTATGATTGGCTGGCAGATCACTGGTTAGAATAGGAAGAAGAAGAAGTGGATAGTTTGAAGAAAAATGTTGTCTGAGCGGCCACACCAAAACAGCCCACGATAGCCACATGTGAGTAATTAATATATCTTTGATTGCATAATTATTTTTAATTAAACTTAATGGAATCGAGTTTTTAGTCTGTGCCTAATTAGTTTGCTCGCTAACTATCTTGGTATCGCCCATGGCCAGAGCTATGTATGGCTCTGTTTTTCTGAGTAGACAGACTTAGCTAATATTGGCAAGTATGGGAGTTGTGCAGTGATCGGACAGAATGTGCTATATCTCATTGCTTTACGTATGGCAGATTGTAATTTGTACAGAAGTCTCTCCATAAACTGATAAAGTCTCAGCATATCCTGTTGGATATATAGAGGTCAAATTAAGGTCCCCAAAAAAAAAGCACACTAGTGGTTAAATGTGTCTTAAAGAGTGTGCTGGAAATATTATATGTAGTGGGGAGATTAAGCTAAATCATTTTAGATAAATGGTTATGTGATGTGGAAGCTATTTAGTTGGCTGGCTAGTAGAAACATTAAACTGTTAGAAACTGTTCTCATAGAAACTATTTGCATCCCATCATAGCCTACCACTAAGTATGGTTTAAAATGAGATATAGGACATTCTGTCCAACAAAATCTTTTTAATTTAAAAGATGTCACAGAAGATATTGAGTTTGCCTTAGCTAACTAGTGAGACATCTAGTTAGCTTGCTTTTTTATTTTATCTTTTTTTAATGATTTTATACTTTAATTTTTTATATATTTCTCCTCAATTTAGTAGTGTCCAATTCCCAATTCACGTTTCAAAAAATCTCTTTGTGCGCTTAAAATATCCTCTGGCACAATTGTAAAGCTGTGCATGTTGAGCGAGTGTGCAGGCAAAGCTTTGAGAGCGCACAGAGCAGGGATGTTGAGAGAGGGCAAGTGAGACATTGTGCACGCAGAACTACATCGAGTCAACAAGAGCTCAGAATTCTGTGCATATGTGGACATTAGCAGACAAGCAAGTAAACTTTTATTGAGTACAAAATATATTTTTGTTTGCTAAAAATTAATTATGCTTCTCTCCAAAATTAAGTTAATGCCCCCACAAAAAAATTATTTTGGCACACAAAAAAACTACATATATTAACAGACCAAAAACCCCAAAGCTCTCTCTAATGATGACTACACTGCATTTTGCGACTAACTATTTTCTTGTATCTATCTCTGGCACATGCTTGGTTGGAGGCCAGTCATTTTCTATGTACAAAAAACTTGCTGACAACATTAGGCGGGTAAACTGCTATTTTTTCTACCACATTTTTTTAAATGTTCGACCGATGTGAAAAATAGCACTACATTGTTACAAACACCAAAAGCATACCTAACTGCAGTGGGGAGGCCCATTTGCGATTTTATGACAAAACAATGCAAACAGCATAGCCCGCATCTTCCATAATTGCATTTCCCGTTTCTGGTCCTTGGCGGATATGCTTGAGCCCTGAACGTTGCAAAATAGTGCCTGTTTATTTTACTTTTATCTGTCGGGGTAATTTTTGAGGGGCTGAAGTGTGCAGAAATGGACTCAGTACTCAGTACAGACCTGCATATTCAGCGAGTGAGTGCCTTGGGCAGCTGCCAGAATAGCAAAGCATGCTTACAACGGATAGCACAGCACAACCGGAGGACTCGTTATCGTTTAATCCCAGAGCCAGTATAAACCACAGTTATAAATGAAGAGCCTGCTAATTAACCAATTAAAAAGAATTCCAATAGCCTAATGATATTGAGGATTTTTTATTTCGCCTCCTTGATTTACCCACCATTAGAAGCCTGCAACTGCAAAAACAGGAACAACAAATCGTGGTCACATTTGTTAATCAAATGCAATCTTACAAAATGTAGGGGAGGCAATGGTGACAGATGGGGATTTTAGAAGGACATATGGAGAACTAAGTCCTGAAATTTGTGTGGAAGTTGGGGTTGAAGATGGGGTTTACAGAAATATTTTGCGGGAGAAAATCACAACCACATGGCAACACTGTCTAGAGATATTCAATTTCCCTGGTTTTTTAATTGATGAGCTTCCTTTTGTGAAATGTCTACAACCATCAAACTGTGACTGCTATATAAGTAGCAACAGAGACATATCTTTCTAAAAATCATTTGTTGAAATGAAAGACAAATCACTACCTAAGAGGACTAGGCCTACATAGTTAAATAAACTGAGTTAACTAATCTTTATTATTACTTATTTAAAATTGACCATTATTAATTTTTGATGATGCTGCCTGTCTTGTGATTTACACAAGATGGTTACATCTAAATTAATTTTCCATAAGATCATTTTTAGGGCTGTCAACTGAACAAAATTTCAATGTGACTATTAGATTTGCAGTACATAATTTGAATATGTACTGCAAAATTTGCTAAATTATTGCATTGCAATAAATAACACTATAGGATACTTTAGGTGCAGTTATGTACAGTGGTGCCACCAAGGGGGGGCCACGGGCACCCTGACACAATCGCTGGCCCCCCTACTGCCCCCCCCCCCCTCGCGAGTCGCATATGCATAATATGCTGCTATCTGATATTTTACATTAGGTACTATTCATTTAAATCAATAATTATGTATTTAATAGTAGTTCATGCATGTGAAATAAAATAACAAATGCATAGCCAGCCAGCTGCTTATGACCGTCCGTCACTGCGCTGCTGCTGCACAGTGCACTGCCAGGAGACTGGGCGCAAATAGGCCCCACCCATCACGGGGGGAAAACACGTCCCGCTGGTGCCTTCTTTCGATCCGTTAGCTAACAGCATAAAAAGGCCTAAAAGTTGTTGTTTGGTGGGATGCACTACAAACAAGGCAAAAAACCTAGAATTGCAGTTTTATAAGATTCAGAACCGCAAAACGGAGCCCATACTAATATTTCCCAACTAATATTGCTGTAAGAAACGCTAAAACCTTTTGACCGTATGCAAATGGTTTGTAGTGGAATGTGGATAAATCAGAGTGCTATAACGTTACAGTATTATATTTGCAAGTGCAAAATATTATCATCCACTAACAAAAAAGTTTGTTGTATGTGTGTAGATTCCGCCGGCTTTTCGCCATTTCGCCAACGTCCCATATAGTCGACATTTCCACAGCGTGGAACCCTGAAAGTGATCCATCCATATCTACTGCATATCTGGCAGCAGAGTGATGGTTTGAGGCCCGTTTGATACCTCAGACTCTTGTTGACTTACAGCCATTTTACCAATCATGTGTTCCATACTGTTCCAGTGTAATTTACAGCTAAATCTAGTCCCACCCCCCAATTCCCATAGAGATCCATTCAAATGCAGAGACTTTCTAGTATCACTTGTAAGAGTACCAGAAAATAAGATGTTTTTATCTTTTGATGTTGTTGGGTCACAGACATCAGGATTCAGGAAGTCATGGCATACAAAGCATATGCAACCAAATATAAAAAAAATTAAAGACACAGTCAACTTAGTGTATGTAAACTTCTGACCCACTGGAATTGTGAGATAGTGAATTAAAGAAGTAATGTGTCTGTAAACAATTGTTGAAAAAATTACTTGTGTCATGCACAAAGTAGATGTCCTAACTGACTTGCCAACACTATAGTTTGCTAACATGAAATCTGTGGAGTGGTTAAAAATGAGTTTTAATGACTTCAACCTAAGTGTATGTAATCTTCCAACTTCAACTGTATATACTGTATGTGACTATTCTGAAATAAATGTATTCTATTGCAAATTTCTGAATGATACAGGTTCTTCTTCAATGATAATTTTAAACCATGGATGTGCAGGGAATATTTTTTGAGATATTGACATTTAAATAAAACTAGCAGAAACCAGGTGGAAATTGCCTCTGAAGGGCCAAAGTAAATTGAGTTAAATGGACTTGCTACAGAAAAATAGTGACACTTAGAAACTCCCTTTTCGGCAGAGTTGTTACAAAATGTCAACCAATAAATTTAAAACAGAGAGTTTGTGATTTCCACAAATAGTTTGGCTGCAGGAGCAACGAATGTCTCAGTTGAGCAAAATCTTGCCGCCGCTGGCATGGTCACTAGGCATCTGCGCAAAGGGTTTTAGATGGGGATCCCTTCAATGTACCATCACTGACAGCATGGCGAGAGCCATACCTAACTTACTGTGAACTCATATCCTTATAGTACATTTCATTAATAGCTTTTAATTACCCTGTCATTGGCATACAGGTTTTATTCATTATGACATTAGCCAACAGTTTACAGCATTTTTGTAGTTGTGTATTCTTGTTAGGTGGATTCTCTTCCTAACAGTTGTCAATTATAGACAGGCAATTATTTTGCTGCATCTTATTACATACTTACTAACTACTGCATCTTTTGAAAAGCCAATTTTAGATCCCAATTATAACTTGTTTTGTTATTATTTATGAACTTATAAAGTGATTAAAATGAGAGGCTGTTTTTCTTAAAATAAGGCTAGAGTAATGCAAATAACCATTCCGATATGTGTGTTTCAAATTAAATGTTTATAATTCCACTTCATTCTGAGGAACCCCCATTCCCATTGGATTTGTATCTCTGAGGTTCTACAGATGTAGGGGTAGAAGGGAGCAGGTCATGTCAGGGATTAGCAACTGTAAGGTCTGTATATTTTGCTGTCCAATTTCAGTTATCTATACTCTTGCCTGTCTTGAACCATCAGCAACCAGCATGACAGAGCATTATAAAATGTAATTGTATATAATGACTTATCAATTAGATAAGTCTGTGCTCTTTATATAATGCAGCTTTTAAAATAATTTATCTGCTATTATAACTAATGACTAATGATATGTGTTAAGTTACGAGTTACGAGTTAGGAGTTTGGTGCTTTGAAAGCACAACAATTACAATGCCAATGTACATTCACTCGAAAACTGTCATTTTCTTTCATTTAAGCAACTTATTTAAGCTATTTCCACGTCGGGTTTCTATCCGAATAAAGATACAGATAATTTTGCTAATTGAGCAGATACAGATAGTGTCATCTGTGCACACCCCTAATATGTACCGATGTCACCACTGTTCTCATTGCAACTTTACATGCCTGTAGGTGTTACTCTGTACTTGCAATACATTAAGTTGTGCAAAAAAGAGCAGCGCATAGAAACGCGAAATAGGCCAACAATCACATGACTTCAGTGCAAAGTGCCCTGAGGCCTTTAATCCCCTAATTCACAAATGTGTTTTTCTTTTTATCTGACTAAGCTTAAAAGCCAGCATCTATCAAGCTGGAATACCCAGGCACTGGAACATGAACATTGAATTTCAGTCCTCGGAACATCTAAACCACCAGGGACTAATCAATAGGCCTCTGGCCTTCATTTAGATTTGGGTCATAATGTAACGGCTTCATGTTCATAATGTTATGTTCATGTATGCAGGGAAACTTTCTGACTCTAGAGAGGCTGCTTGATTCACTTGAAAAGGTGGTCTTTCTTTTCTGTGCAAAGGATTGCTGATTAATACTGATTAATCAAATGAAGACATGAACTGTTTTAGATTGTGTTTTTTGAGAATAATACTGATAGTAGTATAAGTAATAGTACTATTAATAATATAATATTCCCAAAAACCCCAAAAATTTGATTAGGTTTGTGAGATACTATCAAGATTAAAATATCTATAAAAACTTCAGCCGTTAGGTACATAGTATTTTGGTGCATGATACACTGCTGGCAGAATTAAGTCAATTATAATTAGTTGGTCACTAATAGTAATGATCACGTTTGCCCACAAGGTCTTTCTGAACTACACTTGCATTTCTGGATTTGCATGGTAGATTTTACAAGGGGTTGTGCCCTGTTCACTATGTCACACATGCATTAGACTCATTGAGAGATTTTTTAAAAGTATATGTTAATGAGTTAAAGAAAATTATATATGGGAAAAACCTGTATCCTTTAAAAGCAGGATATACCAGGTGTTAATCAGCGTATGCTTAAGAAGTCTTTCTGACACCGTTATCTTTCTGGTATTTAGCAGACACTTATCCAGAGCGACTGACACAGGTTGCCCTTATTTACATACATTTTATACAGGTGGATATTTTTTACGGGAGAAATTCAGCTTAAGTACCTTGATCAAGAGTACAACGGTACTGCCCTAGCTGAAAATCAAACCTAGAACCTTTGAGTTATAATCTAAGTGGCTTAACCAACCATTATAATACAGTACTGCCAGGGGTGGACAGTAAACATGTCAAAGGTTAACAGACAGTCTCTGGAGCAAACGTCGCCATGGACATACTTACGCTCACACGAGTCACCTTTCTGGTGAAATCCTGCTTTGCAGACACATTTTCCAATGGGCACAAGCCACTCCCCCTCAGTGCTGCAGTGCATCTTGGGAGATGTTTTTGCCTCTCCCTCTGCACCACTAACGCATGTACCTTCCACCTCCACCAGGGAAGAGAAATCCGATCCAGTGACCGTGTCTGGAAAAATGGCCAAATTCTCGATGATCGACCAGCACTTCTTATAATACACCTTGACAGACACTAGGGCTATGCAGGCCCCAACGTCCTGAAAGGCCAGGTAAAATCCTCGCCGGGACAGGGGGCCAATAACACGCAGCTCTGTGTTCAGCTTCATTTTCCTTTCTCCCAAGTCTCCCTGGGTGAAGCTCTCATCAGCAGCAATGGTGTCAATTTTCACATACTGAGTCTCCCCTATTTCCCTGCCCACCTCGGACTCTGTTTCCCGGTAGTAAAGGTTGAAAGTCTCCTTGCATGTCCCCACAACACCTGGTAGGCTGTTGCAATCCCTTAAGGTGAATTTCAATTCCACAAATATCCTTTGGGCCGCTCCTTTTGCGATCCAGCTAGTCCGCAGCCAGTTGTTCTGATTGGGCTCCATAACTTGGCAGACCTGGTAAGTCCGGATTGGGGTGTAGTTTTCATCCAGCCCGCTTATCTCCTCCCACTGAAAAGCAAAGGCGGTAGTTTGCCACCAGACTACATATTACACTTCAGCTAATGGGAACCACCCAACACAAGGTCAATGTGGGGAGAAAATTGCCATAAAATGGTTATCTAAGCTGATTAAAAATTGTTATTTTGATCCTGTTACCCTTCCCATCAGACATGCAAACACATTTTGTAGACAGATTTTAATTATTTTAGCTTTGGTGCCACTTCTGCAGCATTTATTTAGAAAGAAGCACTACACAATGGTTTCTCTCTGACATGGAGTCAGGGAGTCTTTGAAAAAAACTCTGAAAGGATGTCAGCTTGTGTGGTCAATCACTTCTTGACCTGTAGCAAATCAATATAAAAATACAGACCTGGGTCATATTCATATTTTAAATACTTTCAAACTTTTTAAATATCTAACGTAAAGACGTAAAGCACTCCTGCAGACCCCTGAAAGCAAAACATGTGATTAAATAAATAAAATAAAATCATAATTCTGCTCTTAATTTTGGTGAAAAGAGATTTATATTTTAAAACTGTCAGTAATCAACTGGACTTTTACTTGTGTCTAATGGGTTAGTATTTCATATATAGACCAGGGATACTCAAATCTGGACCCCAAGGACAGTTGTAGTGCCGGTTTTCTCTTCTGCCTGATTGTTCATAGTCCAATAATGTCACTGATTGGCCAGAGATTACACTCACCTGGTGCGTCCCTGATTAGAGGGGAGGAATGAAAACAAGCAGTACTACTGGCCCCAAGGCCGGATTTGAGTATCCCTGCTATAGACATTAGAGAACTTACCCCACTTGGAGGAGATGAAATCCACTCCAGGTCTGTTTGTTGGGCTTTAGAATCCAAAAGGGTTACTGTTGTTACAAAAGAGTTGAATTTATTAATACATTATATAAGTAAAACACACACACACACAGCATATATATATATATATATATATATATATATATCACCATTAAATTTATAATGCAGTTGCAGTAATTTAAGGAAATACACTAGACCTTAATGATAAGACGCTATCGTAAATACATGCATGTTTTGCCCGGTACTATTTAGGAAAATGACAAATTGTAACCAGAGGCGCACAGTTGATAAGGTTAGGACGACATGATAGCTAATGCTATTTGTTACTAATGATATAGGCTATATTCTGGTAGCTTCTATAGATATTTTGTCGGTTTTCCTAATGTCAATCCTCATGAAATCCACACGCAGTGATGCAGTAGCCTATGTTTGCCTGCATTTTACGTACTGCTGATTGCCGTACATGTGGCTCCTACATCACATCAAAGGTAATGGTTCACCTATGGTTCATATAATGGACACTTCAGTACATCGACCTGGAGAAGAGGAAACCAGCGCAGTTTTATCGGAAATGTAACTTTCTTGTATTAAGGTTTAGTGCCTGATGGTTACTTTTAGTAACGTAGCTATTTTCCTTTAAAAACATCAGGAAAAGAAAAACATATCAATTTATTTAAAACAAATAATGGGTAATATCGAGAACCTAGAGCACGTGCAGACTTTCAATAATGTGCAAAAGCATATACGCCTCCTGCCTTAATTTATCGTCATTGCTCCCATCTGAAATCTAGAAAGCCTTTACATAGCCAATCGCCAAAATTTTCTAAATTCGTAAGCTGTAAAGTGATTTTTCCGAGAGATTACTAATAGCCTGAATAGCCTTTGCGCACAATTTGATAAATAAACAACGTAGCCTCTAATGTCACGAGTTAAATACATAGGCAACTCAATATTAAAGTTCAACGTGTCTCTCTTTACCAGGCATGTTGTTTCATGGATACCATTGAGAATAATTCGATTTTCCTTGTCTCACTAAATAGTCCTAACTGAACCTAAAATTTGCTTCCCCTTAACTCGCACAACTCCTTTCCATTGGGCTGCCGCTCATTTCCTCACGGTGAACGGTGTTTTTAAAATTACTCTGCATTTTTGAAAGTCCAAATGTCGAGTAGTTGAGCCCGCATTGGCTATGAAATATTTCGATTTCATAAAAATAATATAAATTATGACGTCGCATTACCGCATGTGATAAACTATTAGTGTACCCAGACAACAGTGACATTTTCACAAATAATCATACACGAACGCATCAAATGAACTCCAAGCGATTTTGGCTTAGTTGCAATAATTCATTGTTAAATGTAGCCTACTTTACTGTACAGTAGCTAGGCTGCGTAGGCTATCTCATCAACTCATAATAAATGTAACTCCGAATTCACAGGACAAATAGCAGATATAACAACCTTGCAAACTTTGCCTGACATGATCTTTCCATTCCAATGATTTGGGCTGATGGGTAGTAGCCTATGCTTTAGCAAGTGCCATAAGTTACTTATTTTGCATAGCCACTTATTTCAACAGTAATTCTATAAAATCGTTCAGCATTTTTTTTTTTCAAATGACAGATACACCGGAAAACCGGTCTACATTATGTTGCATCAGGGAATACGTGTCTCTATAAATAAACAAATACTTGTCGCATAATAATAATAATAAAGTAGTAATTTAGGAAGACGCCCTAACAGTGCATAAAGTAGCACAATTATGTGGCTTTTGTGTCACTTTATCACACCGCAGTCATATTTCTGCATGACCGTGGGAAAGGACGCGGGAGAAGGGAACAAGTTTATCCCTTACCTTCTTTCATGTTTTGTGCTATCCCCATGCTCGCCTGACGACATACATAAAGGCAAAATGCAATCCACAGACGGGGAATCGGTATCGAAATCATGGCGCAACTGGAAATTGGCTATACGTGCTTTTTCCACAGCGCTTCCTTGCCATTGACGGCGCTGTAGCAGGACTGGATTTGCGCGTCTCCTCCTCTCTCTCAAATAGCATCGACAGCTGCGGGGCGGAGACTGTAACATCGGCGATGTCAGTCAACAGGAATGATGAGTGGAAGGGCTTCCACGCCACGCTCTCGCATTATCTCGGTGCACTCAATGCAAAGCAGAGGTAGACCTCGGTGTTATGAAGGTGCGAATGGATCTGTTAAGGTATCCTATACAGGCAGCGTCTTCGCAACCCCACACAGAGAAACAAATAAATATAAAATTAACTCACTTTAAGTATCCTGAAACATTAAAACTGATTTATATATCCAGTATAAACACTAAAAATACAAACGTAAAATTTCCAGGCTACTGTCCACTCATTGTCCTTGTGTATAGGCTAAACATTTTACACGATTTAATGTTATTGTACGGTCAAAACATGATGCATTGCATGGCAGAAATGATTAGGAAAGGTTTATGTATTTTAAATTACACCAATTTAGTTTAATCAATGACAGTATAGGTTCCTCTGAGAAATTAAACCCTTTGTTTTTTTATTCCAACATCCAACATTGTTTTGGATTTATTTTTTCTTGTGAATATGTTTTTATATTCTGATTATGCAGGAACTTTCAGGCTGCAAAACATAACCTACCTATCTCTGTCTCCCTGACTATTTGCTCTATCATCTCTTGAATATAGTGCACAATGAAATCATTTGTATTTTTTATTATTGCATATGTATTTCAAACCGCTATAATGACTGAACATGCTCAAAGACCAGATTCCATCTATATTTGTGCTTAATTTTATTTAAAAGTAAATCCGGCTGTTGTTTTTTCTTCACTGCTTTGTGAGTTAATTTGATTGATTGATTAAACTGTTGAATTGATGAAACATCTGAAGAACAAGAATCCCATCTATTAACTAAATCATTTTATTACCAAGTTGCCAAAGTGTGAATCTATATATAGCATCATATAACAGTTATTGTTATTATTTTATCTCGGGCTATGACTGGAGAAAACTGTTGCAATCAATAGTGTCCCTCTCCCACCTGAAAACTATCTCTGCCTCTGTCTTTCTTGAACTTAGTGACAAAGCTCATTGCCTGTGTCCCTCTTCAACTCGGTCACTGTCTCACTGCCTGTGTTCGTCTCTAAATCATTGTTTTCTCATATGCTTCATTTGCTGGGGGACAAACCAGAGTGCATTTGTCATTTGAGATTTTTTATCGCTAGTTTTATTTCATGCTATGAATGAATATGGGGGGGGGGGGGAGCGGTATGTACAAAAGGTTTTATCATTTCTAAATGGTTCATCCGATATGGATTAAAATACCCTCAAATTAGAGCTGACAGTCTGCACGGCAACCTCATTGTCATTGTATTTTTTCAAACTCAAAGTGCTAGAGTACAGAACCAAAATAACAATAAATGTGTCGCTGTCCAATGAATTATGGTGCTCACTGTATACGTTCATATGTGCGCATAAAAGTACTTCATAGTTGTATTTGGATGTGTATCCAAATATGGCATGTGGATTTGGTAATGCCAGAATACAATTACATTACATTAATTAAGACAATTACATCAAATATTAAAATGAATAAATATCTGGTTCAGAGGAATTGAAAAATGTGTGGTATGAATTACTGAACTGTTGTTATGAATTAACCATTTTTTCAAACCAAGTAATTTTTTACCAAGTAATTACTTGGTACGACAACACAGAAAACTTAAAGGACAGGAATGTTGAAGTTGTATTATCTATGGTAAAACTTATAAAAATAGGCTAATATCCATGAAAAGATCGTTATTTGTGTTCTATTACAACAGATTGTTTTGTTTAATTTAAGCTGAATCTGTGCCGTCTTAAAATACTCCGAACAGCTACATAAAAACCATGAAATATTTAGCAGAATACATTGCTGTATGTCTGTGCAAGATTGGAAATGTGTTGCAATGCATTGTTTGAACTGAAATACATTGCAATATATTTGGTAAGGACTGAAGATGTACCACAATCCATTTGGAATACATTTAGTTTAAACTGAAATACATTGCAATATATTTGGTAAGGACTGTAAATGTACTGCAATCCATTTGGAATACATTTAGTTTAAACTGAAATACATTGGAATACATTTATTTATTTATTCCATATGGGCCAATGCAAGCAGACTATAAAGAGAAGGGCAAACTATAAATCCTTTTAGGAAAAAATTGGGGAATTTGGGGAGTGATGAAAATGAAAATTGCATTATAGTTACGTATGGTGCCACTCTGAAAGTAACTGGCCACAAAATGACTGAGTCTCTGTCATAAGTCCCCTGAAGGAACAATATTATAGGGTTTTAATAGTGACTCAGAGCTCTTGCATACTGCGAGGTGTCTGTTCGGATGTGCAAATCCAGATCTTTTAACAGATCGGTGATATGGAACGCATGGCCCCATATGAGCTCTTCAGAGCTAAAAACAGAGCGTTTCTCCCTTTTCTGCTGCGGGAAAACTCCAGCTTCATTCGCAAAAAGTTTCCAGCAGGTTTATTGATATAATCATGCACTCATGCACTTGGCTGCATCTGTCACAGCCAGATGGAGGTTGGAAGGCGTGAAGCTATAAGCCGTTAATAGAGCAATCCCCCCCCCCCCCCCAAAAAAGAAAAAAAAAAAAACCCACTCCCTTGCTATGGCTGGGGGCAGAGGAGACGACCCATTCATATTCATGTCTTGGGTGTCAGTTAATTTGGTTTAAAAAATGTGGGTATGATGTATGTCATGAAGGTAATCATTCATAGAGGGTGCTCTGCTCTGATCAAGAAGTTCAAATAATATCTGAGGCTTTCTCAGCTTCATTAAAATACCTTGCCTATCTGACTTGTACAGCATGTGACTTCTTAGGTTTTGTAAGGAAATTAGGCTTTTCAACGCATCATTAAGAGCTCTAAATCTGTTTATGTATTCAGTATACCATTTGAAACAACTTAATTTCGGTACTTTACCTGTCATAGTAAGCATCGTGTTTAACAAATATTAATAAGGCTAAAATATAACATGCAAAACATTTTTGTTGTCTTTTTTTTTTACAATCATTGACATTTTTCCAATGCCCATGGTGTTGGTTCAAAACTCTATGCTATAGTGCTGTCTTAGTAAACTGGAAAAATTTAGCCATTTTGTTCTTCTCCTGAAAATAAAATTTTCTTGGAAATACATAGTTCTGTAAAATGTGTGTCACATAATTTTAAAAAAAATGTCCTGATAGCAAATCCTTAGACTAGGGGCTTGTTCGCCGATTTTGTCGGTGCCAAAATACACTCAGATAGGTCAACATATAATTTTCAAAACAATGAAAATCTTTTTTTTTAAATGTAGGAATTTTTTAAAAAGCAAAATCTGTTTCTGGGTGCGAGTGGGATTTCTGGAATTACATCCTGCAAAAACAGAAAAACTACTTGTTTGGTAGTTCGGTCACTAACCTCGGTCTACATGGTTTTGGTGGTGCAATACGGGGGTGTGGTTAGTATTGCCACATTACGACCTAAAGACCGATGATAGTGGGAGTCTCTGGCTGGCTTTTAGTTTGCCGGTATCTAACTGGCTAAGTGGAGCTCCAGCCACTTAGGGTCAGTTTGTCATGTTAAACTGTGTTTTACCATAGATCTTATCGTCTATGGTGTTTTTGTTCTAATTGGTACTTATAGTGACAAACCTACTGCATATAGTGTTGGGGCTTTTTATCTTGCCATGTGTGGTTTGGGACCTGTTCTGGTGGAGTGGAGGTCATATCGGTGCCACATGAAGTGGTTCGTTTTTTTTTTCACTGAATACTCAGTGTAAGTCATTTATTTTACCTACAATATTTTACAATATATATAAAAGTATTGCACGAGTCCCATAAAGCAGCATAAGCATGCCGTCTCAGAGTTCCTGCAAGCTGTTCAGAAAGAGAGAGTGTGGGTGCGTCTCAATATTCTTCACTCCCCACCTCCTTTCCTCCACTCCCCCACTACCACTCCTCTACTACCCGGAAGTATGCAAAACTGTCTGAATGTTTCGAGTACAAGTATTTGCATGTACAGTATACAATGCACCTGACATTGCAGTTTGCGTTGAGACATTCATTAATATGTAACCATTAATACGTCATTTAGATGTAATCAGCAACATTAGATTAAAACACAAAGATCCGTTTCCGGGGCACGGAGGAGAGGAGGTGGTAGTGAAGGAAAGAAGGGTGCATTTTTTGAGTATTGGGACGCACCGAGAGCGTGACTATGGAACCCGCCTCTATTTAAAAGTCCTGCCCAGGTGCAGCCAATCACCATAATAATTACCTGGGAGAAAGATATGTAAAGAGAGTATAGGTTAATTTTTTTTTTAAAAACCTTCTTATTGACATGCGCCACCCCAAGATGAAGTGGTTATTTAGAGGCAATCTAATGTTCCTTAGTCTCAGTCAATCTAATGTAATCTCAGAAGATCTATGTAATATTTTAAATTTGATATTAAATACTGGATGATGATTGGTGGGGGGGGGGGGGGGGCAAGCACCGCCCGTTTGTGTCAATGGCCACGCGCCACTGGCAGGCATCATCACAAATTAGTGACCTTTTGGTTGTACTTTCTGGTCAGTAATCCACCCTCCGCATACCCTTACCTGAACACATCCAGTAGCACCACTTGTGGTTGGGAGGATGTATCACTGGCCATTTTTGTATTTTTGCACAATCTTGTTTTTTTTCCACATTTTTCTGTGGGTTTTCTACTGTTTTTTTTATTATTGTAAAAGAATTACTGAATGTTTTTGTAGTAGAATCCACGTCTCTGCTTGTTTACTTAATTGAAGATGCTTGTTGTGGGTGTTAACCATGATCAATCTAATGGTGCTAACTATTTATTTGGGTGCAATTCCCAAGGTGGCATAATCAGGTGGATTTACCACAGGTCTACAAAAAACTGGAACATTTGGCGTCATAATAAATACATTTTCAGGGACAGAAAGTCAAAAAGAAGGATACTCAGAAAAAAAACCAGGATGGGTGGTCTGTAAAAAACATTTGGTGCTGTGCAAGTTTTGTGTTGAGTATTTTGCATTTTAACCTACCAAGACTATTTTTTAACAGTACGCTGGTGCATTGTGCTGTTTTGGTGTCTTACCAATGCAAACATTTGATATTGACCATATGGGCAGATAAGCAATCACACAAGACTGTTTGATAGATGTTGAGAGAGAGAGACCATCTCTACACATGTCAAATATATGTATGTATCTTTTTTACAAAGAACTGTCACAAAGGCCCTGTACAGAGAAACAGAAGGAAAATTGTGCAAAAACCAGGCTACCCGATGGAAATAAATCTCAGGAGGAACCTGGCTAGAGAGGGAGCCCATTTTCCACGGGCTGGCCCGGTATAACTAAGGTGGAATGGATGGTAACAAAATGTAATGAGTATCACAGAAAATAGGTGTCAAGGCGTGGGCTTGAAGCACAGGAGGGACAGGGCTGGAGCGGTCCAAATAACACTGCTCAAAAAAATGAAGGGAACACTTAATCATCACAGTATAACACCAAGTCAATTAAACCAAACCGGTCATGCTGGATGATGTTGCAGGCAGCATAACATTCGCCACGGCGTCTCCAGACTCTTTCACGTCTGTCACATGTGTTCAGTGTGAACCTGCTCTCATCTGTGAAGAGAACGGGGCACCATTCGCGAATCTGCCAATTCTGGTGTTCTCTGCTGGCAAATGCCAATCCAGCTGCATGGTGCTGGGCTGTGATCACAGGTCCCACTTCAGGACGTCGGGCCCTCATGCCACACTCATGGAGTCTGTTTCTAACAGTTGTTGTGGTCAGAAACATTTTGTAAGGCTCTGGCAGTGCTCCTCCTGTTCCTCCTTGTACAAAGGAGACAGATAAACCGGTCCTGCCGCTGGGGTGTTGCACTTTCTAACTACGGTCCTGTCCAGCTCTCCTCGTGTAATGGCCCTTCTAACCCGGTATCTCCTCCACGCTCTTGAGACTGTGCTGGGAGACACAGCAAAGCTTCTTGCGACGGCATGTATGGATGTGCCATCCTGGAAGAGCTGGACTACCTGTGCAATTTCCTGAATGGGCTGCAGGTACCGCCTCATGCTACCAGTAGTGACAATGGCACTAGCAAAATGCAAAACTAGAAAAAAATCAGTCAGGAAGGATAAGGAGAGAGAAATGGTCTGTGGCCGTACCACCTGCAAAACCATTTACTTTTTTGGGGGTTGTCTTGCTGTTGCCTCTCCTGTCCATCTGTTGTCACTTTCATTTGCACCAAAGCAGGTGAAATTGATTCACAAATCGTTTACGCTTCCTAACTGGAAAGATCGATATCCCAGAGTTTAATTGACTTGGTGTTATACTGTGTTGATTAAGTGTTTCCTTAATTTCTTTGAGCAGTGTATAAATATATGTATGTGCAGTTGAACATCAAAGATATAAAACCTGACCTTTCCCCCCCCCCAATAGGCTACTCTTATTTTGTAGTCATAGACCAGTTTTAATTAACCAATCAGCAAACAGGATAAGCATCAGAACTGTTTTTTCATGCTTTCTGAATATAATATTTCCTTTTCAGCCCGTTATCTTTGGTTTTCTTTGCTAAACAGTTTGATTTCATTCAGGTCTTTCTTTATCTCAGAAAGCAGCATGGAGTTTATTAGTCAGGAATAGGATTACACATGTGTCATGCCCAAATTTGCACAAAAGAAAAAAAAACATGAATAAGTAATACGAAGACGCATGTAAACATGTAATACAGAATAGAGGCAGATGTGTTTCAGCTGCTGTACGTCTTTTTTGAGTAAACCTGTCCTCCTCACTGGAAAAGTGCAGTTGTAATGACCTTTAGTGGTCAAAGTGGGTCTAATATACAGTTTTATGTGTTTATGTGTATTTATTTGTGTTTTTTCTGTTGCATACATTTAAGGGCATCTAACTGGCTAACAGTGCTAGGTGGGTGCTGGGAATAAAACTATGCCCTGTTTTTGCAATAACACAGATAAGAATGATCATATACTGTTATGGCATTTGAATATGTTAGAACCTCCTTTACTGGTGTGGACCCAAATGCAGGAATCGGGGTAGACATTCCACAGGAGCAATGTTTATTGAACACAAAGAGACTTCACAGGTGAGGTGTCTGGAAGCGGGGTAGGGCTTGGAAGGACAGGCTGGTGCCGCGAGAACAGGAGTGGGACTGATGTGGTACAACAACCGGGGGGGGTTGTAGCAGCAGGAGAATGTGAGCAGTGGCAGGACTGAAACAAGCAGGCTGGGGGGATTCGGAGACAAAACTGACAAGTGAACAAACAAGCAAGTGGTCAAGATACGAGTTAACATCTAGACAAAGAGTACGAACTGGCAATGATACAGACAGAGAAGGGAGAATAATATAGAATAAGGAATAGGCGGGTTAAATGAGGTAATTAATGACTAACGACTAAATAACGACGCGTGAGAATGCGTGCGCTTAAAGGGTAAACTACACTCTAGATCACATTTTGTTTAGCTGTAAACATGTTTGTATGCCGACATAAAATGAAACTTATTCCATATCCATTCTGTATTATTAATCATACAACAATTCTGAAAATACTATTGTATTAATCAGAAGAAACAGGTAGAAATATCAGGTAGTTAAAACATAGAGCTATAGATTTGGCTGCTGCCTCTTGATTAATCTGGAGTCGCTGCACTCTGCCCCGCCCCAATCGTGATGTCAAGTTCGTAATCAATATCTACAGACTAATGGTCATTAACACAGGAAAATCCCACACAACCAATCAACACAAAGCACAGGTACCTGAATCGAGAAGGCAGTTCTCATAAACGAATGTCACAGAGCAATAGGTCAAAAGAATCCAATGGGAAAGACTGTCAGCGAGGCAAAGGTATCAGCGAAGCAAACAGCAGGTCAGGCTCCTGTAGTCAATGTCCGGGCTTCTACCCTAATCATGTGGAGTCAGAACCAAAGTTTCTTTACCAGCGGAGCAGAAAAGTACCGTAAGAAACATGCAGGCGATTCTCGTCAGGCGGTCCAGGCAGGCAGATTAGTACAAAAATACAACAGGCAGGCCATGTAAAAACAGTAAGTCAGGGTACAGGCTATAGGGGGGAAGGTAGTAATAAACAAGGAATCATGCTTGGAAAT